>PVIC010034239.1:0-19719 GCA_004025085.1 Thryonomys swinderianus
AAAAAAAAAAAAAAAGACCAAAAACCAAAAAAATCAAGGAAACTGAAGAAAAAAGATGTGTGCTACATCATATCCTTGAAGCACTGAGTTGGTTAGTGTGGAGCCAGATTTGGAACCAAGATCCTGGCTTTAGTCACATACACTCCAAAATATGTCTTAGCCTTCCTGAGACCTCATTTTTTTTTGCTTACTGGGTGCACAGAACCATTAGTGCTCACAAGGGCAGTAGGTATGGTCACTGCTGTCATCACTTGATGCTTAACACAAATGAATAAAGTAGCATTCCAGAAATTCCAGGTTGCTTCTGAGTTAAGATCTTTTGTAGCTCTGTCAGGCATTTGAATCCCACTACAGTAAAAGTTTCTTGTTCTGCACCTACTGACTTATCTGTCTTATAGCCTCTTACAGTACATCAATCAGAGGAAGAAGTTTAGAAGACGCTGGGTGGGAGCGCTTGCTTCTGTAACTATTCCCAGTGAGTATCTTTATATTCTTGATAGGAAACCTGAGAGAGAATGGGGTTAAAATAATCAGAACTCCTATCACCTCCAATTAAGGTGACTAGATTTACCAAATAAAAATATAAGACACAGAGTTAAATCTGAAATCTGGCTAAACAATTATTTATATGCTGTGGGGATACTAACAAAACTAACCAGAATTTATTTATATCTGAAATTCAGATTTTACTAGGTATCCTTGATTTCATTAGCAGCCCTACTCCCAACATCTGGAAACACCAGTGATGTATATGTAGACAAAATATTGAGGGTATTATTGCAAATATAGCTGGTATTGCTGGCTTCTTTGTTGTGTACTATCAGTGAATACCACATTAAATGCTAGCTTACTAGCTGAGGTTACTAATCAAGAGCCTTGAGGTAGGTTGTGCTCATTTATCTCCTCACTTGTATATATTTAAAAATGTAGTGCAAATCAGTGCAATGCTTCTCACATAGTAGTTAGTATTCAAGAAATTACTGGTTGGTTTTAAATATCCAGGGTCAGCTGTAACTGAAGATTTAAAGAATGACAATATAGTATCTTGGATTTACAGAATATTGAAAGTGGAGCTTACTCCTTTTGGTTCAGGACACAGATGAGCTGGAAGATGACTAAATGCTTCTATGTAGGCCAAAAGGTCCCAAATGAACTGATTGGGAAACTCCCAATAGTTCCTTATAGTCTAACTAATAATAGAAGCTAGGCTTTCTGTCATAAAACACTTTATATTTACAAAATTTCCCACCAAACTCCAAGGGATTTAATTTTAGGGTGGGAGTAGGAGAACAGGTATGAGAGTTCTCAGTAATTGCTCCTCTTCTCTTTCCCAGTTCATTTTATCTATGGGCCCATGGATCCTATCAATCCCTATCCAGAGTTTTTGGAGCTATACAGGTGAGTCTCCCTCAGAGGTCTTTGTTTTGTTAGTATTTCATTCTGACAGGCCTAAATGCAGCTTCTTCTTTAGGAATACTGGGACTGACCTTATTTGCTCCTCATCCAGGAGACATAAAAAGATGAGTTGAGAAATCTTAATCTCACATAAATATAAAGATCAAGAAATTTAGTTATAGATTATCTTAAATAGACTGTTTTCAGTATCACAACTACATCATACTCCTAGGTGAGAAGGTTAAAAAAGTTATCTTATGAACCACAGAATGCAAATAGATACCCTGTTTTAGTCTGGCTATAAAACCAGTTCATTGTCCTAACCTGAGCAGACTGCAAGAAGAGATTGAGAAGAGTTTACAGTGGAAAAGTTGTTATTCTTTGTGGTTATTATTTTCTCTGGGTACTTACTTGGAGGGTGTCAGAATTTGAAATCACGGAAGAAAGTTCCATACTTTCATGTGGCCTATTGGACACAACCCATTAATAAACAGCCTGCATAGAATCTTAAACAAAATTCCCTCTCTCATCTCTGACATCAAAGAAGTTCCTTCGCTATCTTTGTTTGGTTTTCAAGTTGCTGAACTGATCCACTTATTTGATGCTCCATGTTTCTCTATGGAGCTGATTCTGTTTTGACAACTGTTGCAAAAGTGTTATATTAATTGGTTTATGAACAATTAAAAGCTAGTGTACCTCAGTGGAATTGGGAAGTTTATCTGACTAAAATATAATTCCAATGTAGACAGTGAATGTGGTTCACTGTGTTGGTGGTTCTTTCCAGTGTAGTATGTCCATAGGGGCATTTACTGGGGCTTCTCACTAGCTTACACTCCTCCCACTTCAGCCTCAAGTTCACCTACATGCTGTTCTCTTCCACTAGGAAAACGCTGCCGCGGTCCACAGTGTCGATTCTGGATGACCACATTAGCCACTACCCACAGCTAGAGGATCCCATGGGCTTCTTGAATGCATACATGGGCTTCATCAACTCCTTCTGAGCTGGAAAGAGTAGCTTCCCTGTGTTATTGCCCTTACTCCCATATCTGTTGTGTATTCCACTTAGGAAGAAATGCCCAAAAGAGGTCCTGGCAATCAAATACTGTCCTTACTAAAGTCCATTTTTACTTATATTGATGAACAGAATCCAGAAAAAAGGTAGCAAAAGCTCTGAGGTGACATGATAGTCCACCTTCTACTCCTTTGAAGCTGATCAAGTGTATGGACTTAACTTTGTATTCTAGAAATTCTGGTGAGCTCTGCTTCTCATGGGCTCAGAAAGACAGGCAATAGACATTCTTGTGTGTAAAAGAATTTAAACATTTCTGTGACCTTTCCTGAAATATTTAGAAATGATAATTTCTGGCCCGATTCCAATTGGAATCCTGTAGTAAAATAATGAGAGGGGGCCTGCTTACCTCTCCTTGAATGGTTTTAAGGACATGTGGTTTTCTAAAGTTCTCTAAGTAACACAGCTTAAGTGAAGAGTGAGAGTGAATTTTCCTTGTCATAATTTAGATTTAGTTTCATCAACTGCTTCTAGAATTTTAGATATTTTGTTAAAATAGATATTGTTTAAATAATACAGTATTCTGAGTATACCTTTAAACTATGATTTGCTTACACATGTTATAAGAATACTTAACCAGCAGACCCCCTTACTCTGCCAGAGTACTAAATCTTATTAAGCATGTGTAATTTCTTAATAAATTGAGGTAAATCCAAACTTTATACAATTTCCTAAAATCATGGGACATGAAGGACCAATTTGCATTTATTCTGTGCCAGAGATTTACTGTTATTGCCTGGAAAGACCAGTTCTAACAGCAAGAAACAGTATGACTTCTCATGCCCCTGTGCTCTAGAAGCATGTCCCTTCTAAGCCTGAGTGGAGAGGAGGGGAGGGGACTGTTGTGTAGTCTAAGCTCCTATGCTGAATATGCACTTTTCTTGTGATGATCGCTTAACTTCCATTGGCTGCCCCAGAGAGGCTTTCTTATCTAGCTCGGCACTTCCTGTCCTTTATTGACAGGAAAGTTCCCAGACACTTTTAAGAACAAATTGTGAAGGAACTATAAGAAAATGGTGCTGAATACTTTTTTAAAGCTACTGTCTTAGTCAAAGCAGGATTATTAAATGACTAAAACATTTTTAAATTAGTAACTTCAAGTATAACAATTTTTAAACTGGAATAAGTGTTTATTTTCTATTAATAAAACAAACTGTGACAAAAGTGGATTCTGGCTTCCCCTCCACTTCCCTCCCCAATTTTCCAACATTGTCAGGAGCTTTCACACGTTAAGTAAAACAATGATGAAGTTATAACAGCTGGAATATAGCATAATATTTAATTTTTAAGATCTCCCAAAGCTGCATTGTCATACCAAAGCTGACCAAATGGGAAAAAGAAGGAAAAACCAAACTAAACCAAGGAACACCAAAAGCCATGCACAAGGACAGACATTTGCTTGATCTGCTGGCTCAGGGCCAAATATTTACTTGCTTCTCCAAAGTCATTAATTTTTAGGATTGTGATTCTGGGGAATTCATGCCACTAGCTAAAAGCTCACTGACAGTGAAGTGTATCATCTTGCTCAGTAAGAACTTATCCAACAGAAGCCAAGATAACATCTACAGGTGTTCTCTCTTTGCTTCTGACAGTCACCTGCATGGTCACGCCATCTGCTAAGGCCAGCCTGGACCTCACCAATAAATCATAGCCACCTCTGTATACACCTAAGAGGGAAAAGTAAGGAAAACCATATTAAGAACTCAAAATAAGCTCTGATAGTGAAATTTATCATGTTCTACCTACATCTCCTTTCTATTATTTTAGTTTAACTTTTCTAAAATGAAATCTGTGGGAAATGAATATTATGTATCAATTCAAGCTTTTAAAAATATATTCCCATGGGCCAAGGTACATAGGAGGTATTCAGTTCTGATCTGAGTACTTAAAAGGCAGTAGGGGTAAGGGTGGGTGGCACTGGTATCTGTGTGACAGATTGAGTATGTCAGGCCAGACATTTATCCTAAAAGAATAGCATGTAAAACAAATTACACATTTTGATGGGGCTTCAAATTATTACATAATAGAGTTATGAGACAATAGTAGGACATGGGGTGCCCATCTATAGTCCTCCTCGTTATGTTTTGCAACAAAATTCAGTATAAGGGAAATTTGATAAAAGTCTCTTACCTGCTAGATAGAGTGAATGGGAATTCTTGTTTTCAGGTACTTTATCTGACCTCTCACATGGCTGCATGCCCAGAAATGTGATGATGTTGTTGACAGCTTCTGTGTTGAGGAAGTTTATTTAACAGTATTAGAGAAGTTTAGCAGTAGGATCTACTTTTAAACCCATATGTCCTGGGAGCTGGGACATGCATGGGTATGGATAGTGTGTTAAGTGAGGCAACCAGTCTTGAAAATGGATGAGTCAACTGTTGAGGATGAAGACAGATACCTGGTCCTTTAAATAAAATGACTTAGGATGGATTTAATGAGAAAATTCTGGAATAACAAATATGCCTGTTAGGTTTTCTACTCATATCAGACAGTACATTGGCAACACAACTATTCTCACCTTCAAGTGTTTTGGTAGAGCTGAGGGCAAAGGTCTCCTCTTTTTCAAAAGTATCTCCCACCTCTTCCCAGGCAGCAGCAAAATTAGGCTTCAGTATCTTCTGAATGTGGTCAGACACAGTTACTTCAAGATCTTCTAGCTAATGAGTAAAAAGCAGCAGTCAGTAAACATAAGTCATTTTTGTATAGAACAAAGGAGGAAGGAACCAATCATTTATCACTGTTATATCTCTGCAGGGGCGCAGGAAAAATTCTACCACCATAGTTTAAATGATGTAATCTGGATAACCAATGCTGTGAGCCTTAGCACAAGAAAACAAGAAAATAGGACATTTAGCAAGAGTCAAATTCAAACCCATACCTGTAGTCCTGAGGTGCACAGTAGTCATGTTGCCTTACCTAAATGCCATGTTCAGGCCATATAGTACTTTCTAAAATTCATATTCACTAGCAGGTTGATAAGTCATCCCTCCCTTATGGAGGTTTTTTAGCCTATAACCTGGCTATATTATAAGCAAACTAAAAGTTACTGAAGCAAAAACAGAACTCACTTTAAGTAAAACTGATTTCATGTATTATAATCCCATGAAAAATCATGTATTTTCATCTTAAATATCCCTATTATAAGGGGAAGTAAGGGTGACCTTGTTTTAATTAATTATGTAGTAAATCTTTTCTTTTTGGCATGGTGCAATCCCATTTTAGAGCAGGATCAGTCCATATCCTGCTCAGTTGTAATTGAGAAGAACAGAAACCCCATAAATTCATGCCAGATGTTCCTAGAAAAGTGTACTCAAAGCAGATAGCTTAGTGTTGGAAAGGTGTTGATGTCTTCAACAGGGACTCACCACATACTCATCTTCATACCCATCCTCATCTGGTGCTCCAGTGTTAGGGTCACAGTCATGAACTGTAAACTTCATGGTGCAGCTAAAGGTGGCTGTAGCTGGAGGAGAGAGGGCAGACGAGCCTGTGTCAGAGGGTTGTGAGCATATCAGTCTCCTCATTAACAGAAGCACCATCTTGTTTAGCACTGTGCTTCTCCACATTTTCAAGTTACACACACACACACACACACACACACACACACACACACGTGTGTGTGTGTGTGTGTATAGTAGCCTGCAAGTGGGTTAGGCAGTCTTACAAAGTGTGAGGTTAAAATCTATTCTGCACTGTGGATTAGAATAGTACATAAAAGATGACATGGCCAAACCATTTCTGTGTTGGGAAGAAGGCACTAAGGAAATTTAAGGGGCCTATATGTTGAAAACCAAAACCATTGCTCCTGGACATGACAAAAGAAGACACACATATAGGCTATCAAACTAACATTGATCGAGTATACCTAAGTCTTAGTATTAATACTGTCACTTGATTGAGGACTGAGAGTTGGTCCACAAATTAAAAGAATGAAATTACTGTTAAATCAACTTTCAATCTAAATTGACTAGGTCAGCAAGACTAGAATTGAGAAAGTCAGTGATTTAAGATGGAAAAGCAAGTGTGTAATTATATGTTCAACTGGTGGAAGTAATAAATGGAGTTGGGGACATGTTTTTGGAAAATGTAGTTTTCATGATAATGAGGAAATTATACATATAAAAGTGTAAGCTAATGTCCTGGACACTAAAAAAAGATGATGAGGCAAGTCTCTAGGAGCTGACTGTCCAGGGTTTAACTGTATGTAGGGCATGATCTATGATATAACTTAGCACTGTAACCTTTAATATAAAATTTAATAGATACCATGTGACACTGAAGGAAAACTTTAAAACATGTGAAGGACATAACAGTTTAGCTGGATCTCAAAAGATGGCAGAAGAGCTCTGGCTAGCAGAGAAAGGTAAGGAGCAACAAGAAAGAGGTGAAAGTCCATGAGTAGTTGAAACTGTTAGGTATGCCAATATATAGGTGCTGATAAAGTTTCATTTAGGAACTGTGAGGTGATGTATTGAAAACTATTTTACAACTTCCAGGTGTGGTGGTGCATGCCTGTAATTCCAGTACTCAGGAGGCTGAGGCAGGTACACAGCCTGAACTACAGAGCAAGACTGTCTCAAGTAATGCCACCCCGTGTTTGTTTGTTTGTTTATTTATTTATTTATTTATTTATTTATTTATACAATGGCCATAGGTAGTTAAGAGACTGAAAAGTTAGAGATAACCTAAATAAAATGATACAAAATTCAGACCTCTATATGGGAACCCATAAAGAATGGTTCTGAATTCAGTGAGCACATAGATTCAACAGAACATGTTGAAAGCTTATGACCATAGTGGGTTAGTCTCTAAAGGAAAGAATATATTTATCAACACTGCAGAATCTGTTTCAGTATTATAAGAGGGTGATAAAAGAATGACCATGGTTAAACTAAGGTAGGATTTTCTTCCGTAGTAAGTATATATTAACCCAAACCCAATACAGATCAACTGAGGTCTTAAAAAATGAAATAGGGACATGAGGGGTATAGATAAAAGTTACAAGCAAGAATGAGTCAGGACCGATATTAAGCGATAAGTCATATGAGCTCCCATATAAGTAGTTATAGGAAAATGAAGAAAAGTCACAAAATTAGGAACAGTATTGATCACTGACTGGAGGCAAATTTAATTTTATGTAGAAGACAGAAGCAAATGTAAATGTAATTACGTATATGATACAGAGACACAGACGGAGGAAGTGAATTAAGACTGATATTAGTAGAGAAAACATTCTTAAAACCTCAATGGCAAATTTTTAATTAAATGGCTCGATACACTAAGATGTCAGAGAAACTCTTGACATGAATTCCAAAACAAGCCACTGGTGGTAGTCTCTGAGTGCAGTTAGAGAGGATGACTGACATACCAGGAGATGAGGGAAGGAGTGCAGATGGCCTTTCCAGGGCTGGGCACAATCTTGAGTCCAACTCTGTGCTATGCAGATGATAGCTTCAAGCATACAGCAAGGTAAATAACCCAAGGGAACATGGACAGTATGCTCTAAAGATCTATATTAAAATTCTTGTCAGAAATGGGACTTATGAGGACAGGCTGAAAACAAGAGCCAACTACTGAGGAGATACATCTAAAAAGAATTAAAATTAGAGAAAAAATGGATGGTGGAAACTTACAGAAGGAGAGAGATGTGTGAATTGGCTGGGGTGCAGAACATACATTATGGCAAATTTGTAAGAAAGTTGCCAGGTCTCTACCAATATCAAGAAGACTGATGAAATGAGAAGTGAGTTTATGAAATAATTCCAGAAAGGTTTGTAAGGATGATAATTCAAGAACAGGATGCATCACTAGAAAGGATACAACACTAGAAAGAGGGTAAAATGAATGGGTCTGAAACAGGCTAACTGCAGCAATCTATGTAAGTCTGAACAAAGTGAGGAAGGACAAGTATAGTATAGGGTGTAGGAAACTAAGACAGGTGGTCACACATTGAGCTGAAACTGAGGAGCAAGTAACTACCCAGAAGGCACTACTGAATCCTTAGAATGCTATACAAATGGCAGGGGAGATGTTAGGGTTTTTCCTTTAGAACAAATATAAGAGAGGGTAGAGGAACAGTACAGCAGAGCAACAGTGAAGTTGCCCTGAGATGAAAAGGCACCAGTCATTAAGGATTAACACATCAACTGAAAGGATAAGATGGTATTCCCAGGCTAAAAGTCAGGAGGTTAGGATAAGGAATATGACAGAACAGAAGCAGAGGGGAGGATGTATTACCTAGAGTAAGTCAGAGAAGTACAGAGTAAAGATCTCTGATGAGTTCAAACCAGTCTTAACTGGTTGCATGTGGGGCATAAAGGTTATAGGAAACACACAGAAGAGGTGAGGAGCAAAGACCTGAGTAGGATGCTGCAGTAGACTATCTCTTGAGGCATGGAAAAAAATTAGTAATTAAAGGACTTAGTTAATGAAAAAATTCATTAGCTGACTAAGATGAATGCTGATAAAAAGCTATTCCTGACAGTTTTTAGAGGCTTACTTAGAGGTTGTGAACAGGTAGTTTCTCCAGAAAATGGATTATTGCTGCTAGACAGGGAATGAGGGAAGATTGTGAGGCTAGAAGTATGTCTGAAGACAGTAATTCTGCTAGCATTTCTTCTGTAGAGAGATGATAAGTGAAAGGATGACAGAACTAAGATACTATAGATTATTGTATAGGGTGCCATTAAAATTACTCAGAGAAGTTCTCTGCTTTGTGGAGATGGCTAAAAGTGACTCACATTTCCTAGGGAGACCTGTAGAAAACATCAGAGAAGATGGAAGCTGACAAGAAAAGAAGGAGTTAGGCTGAGGGGTGTGTGTGTGTGCGCGCGTGCACATGCAGATTATAAGTTATGGGTAGGGAAGGGCATTAAGAGGGTCAGACTGTGAACGAGGAGTACTGGAAAACAGCACAGTTGATTTTGCAGTACAAAGATAAGAGTTACACTGGATTACAATGAAAGACAGAGAAGGGACGAGAGGGTGGCTAAATAAGAGTGCTATGAGGCTGAAATTAAGTCAGCTACTGAGGAGATATGTATGAAAAGAATACAGAATTAGAGAAAAGATGGGTGCTGGAAGCCAAGGAAGAAGAGGGATGTGTGAATTAGGTAGGGGTGTAGAACGTACATTATGCCCTTTGGAATCTTCGCTGAATGACATCTGAAGCAAAAAATATGACAGTAGACTGAAAGGTCAAGGAGTTGAAGTGCAAAGGCCAGTGGCAGGACTATGAAGGTCTGGACTGAACTGAGAATACAAATGTATTGAGAACAGTATAGAAGAAGCAAGTGAGATGTAAGGAAAGACTCTCAAATCCATGAGAATGACAAAGATGGTAACTTGGGGAAAAAAAGCAACTTTAATATAGGTAACAGCTGTTTGTCTACAGTCAATCTGGGTAAAGAGTGGAGGAGTGTCCAGAGGACATGAGGTCACTAGAAGATTTGTTGGTCCTGATATGAGGGATATGGCACTTTAGTGGCACCAAAGATGATAGCTAAGAGGAGAGACACTGGGAACTATGTGCTGAGAGCACTATACAGAATACATACAGCAGGCATGGTGTTATACACCTATAATCCCAGTAATCTGGAAAGCTGAAAGAAGAAGATCACAAGTGTGAGCCTAGCCTGGACAATTTAGGGAGGCCTTGTCTAAAAATAAATTTTAAAAATGTTTAAAAAGGGCTGTAGATGTAGCTTACTATGAAGGCCCCAGATTTAATCCCCCGTACTGGGGTGGGGAGCAGGGAGGCAGAATTCTTAAGAGTATAAGAAGTAATCTGAGCAGAGAGGATAGGAAATGTTTATTAGAAGGGAAATCTTGAAAATGTGGGTCTTTCAGTCAAAAGCTGGGCCTTAATGTCTGACTTCAAAAAGCAGTATAAAGCCTGAAGAGTCATGTGGAGTTAGGTGGGAAGTTTTAATTAGGTTTGGGGGGAGATACATTAAGATGAATTCTGATATTAAAAAAAGAACAAGAGCTCTCTTGAGTAGTTTATAGAGTGGGTGACTAATACTGCATTAGGAAATGAGTGGCTGAAAAATCACATTTGGAGGCTAATTCAAGAACAGAACTTCATTTGTTACTCACATGTATAGATGGTAAATAATTATATGATATGTGGGAGGTTAAATCATCAAAAGGAAACAACAAATGAATGTCATGTAAAGTGCTGCAGTGAAGTTACTCTTAGAAGTTACTCTATTGTAGTTTTGTTTTGTCTTTTTCAAGTGAGACACACTAAAAAGAACCTGTCTAGGGAGTGCTGTTCAAAAGGGGGGGGGGGTTCACCTGAATGAAATACAGATGGTTTCTCAAAAAAGGGAATTTGGTGGTAGGGAAGCATATTTCTTTAGGGGAAGACAGATAACAAGGAGGAAAGGAATGGGAATGAAATAGGTGGAAAAAGACATTTAAAGAATGGGAGGTATTGAATGGAGGAAGGAGACCTATGTTTTTGCTAAAAGATGTGGAAAAATGGGCAGGGGAATACTATAAAACCTAAAGAATAATTCCGAGGTGGCATGGAATAAGAAAGCCCAAAGCACCATCAAGCAGAGAATCTGTTTAGATCCCAGAGTGGGCCAAGTTGGTCACATTTGTTGGGTGTGACCAGAATATGATGATGGGTACACAGAAAAGCAGACCTGAGTGAGAATCAAGAGCAGACTTGCTCTTGATGTGTTGGTGGGAACTTTTAAATAAAAGGGCTTGGTTGAGGGAAAAGTTACACTTATTATCAGCATTACCTAGGAATTTGGCAGAAGAATAAATTCTTGCCCCACCTCTAGACTTGCTAAACAAGGAATGCTGAGTAGTGCCCAGCAGTTTGAATTTTAACAAGGTATACTTCTAAGGATGTATGCTTTAAATAGAGCAAGATTAAGAATAAATTCTGATGTAGAACCTTTGCTAGCAATGTAATAGGATAAGCTGAAAATTGGAGAAGTAACTGATGAGGCTTGTATGAAAGGATAGAGAATGAAGGAGAAAGAGGCTAAAAAAGGGAGAGGTAACATACAAATATAGGTAATGGAGTGTGACTTAAAGAACTGTGGATGCTCATGGCTAAGGGGAAAAAGACAAGATGAGGAATACTGGGCATGGTAAAGTAGGATTTAGGAAGACTGATTATATGTTAATCCAGGTTGCAACCACTCAGGAAAAGACATAAAGAAAAAATGTGAATAAGAATTGAGGCTATGAGTGGAACTGGTCAGGAAGCTTGGTGGAGGAGTGAGGGTAGAGATAGGTATGTGATTAGTGCAAACATCTAGTGTGCAGAGAGTGAATACAAGGTAGAGTTTTTATAAGGCATAATACAGAAAATGGAGAGAGAAAGTGATGTTACAATTATTGCTAAAGAGATGGTATCACCTAAGATTGATAAACAGTTGTTGTTGACACTACCTGGAGGTGTATGGTTCCTTATTTGGGCCAAAGGTCATGATGAGAAAGGAAGAGGAAAAGTTGGATGCTGACTAAGGGGAAAGACTAGAATAAAGACTAATCTTTTTTAAAGACTAGAACAGTGGTACTAAGTGAGGGTGAGAATAAGGACATGTGAGTCAAAAAGAATATGCATTTATCACTATAAAACACTGAGATATACAGGGAAACCCCCAAAAAGAAATTCGGAAGAATGTTTTATAAGAGGGACATTAAAGATATACTTAGAAGAAGACCTGTATGCAAAAACAACAAAGCAGTAAAGAGCAAAAGATAGAGGCAGGTTGCTAAATAAGGAGAGGTGTGTGAATTAGGCTGGGGTACAATACAGGCAATACAGAATGTTATTTAGATGGCCTTTAGTAGGCCCGAATGGGTACATCAGGAAATAAGAGTTGGAACTCTGTCAGAGTTGTGTATTAGCAAGGAGACAGAGCAAGGTAAATGTGGCAAAGAATTATGAAGAAAAAAAAAAGAGAACTGTGGTATGAGATTTGCCATCTGAGAAGCTTTGCTGGAGAACTACCAGAAGTCATGGGCATAGTCAATATAGTGAGAATGAAAAAGGCTAAATGAAATGGGCATCAAAGGTGGTCAGTGGCAACATTCTGTCAGGTTCAGGCTAAAGTGTGAATACAAGCTAGTGGACTATAGAATGTAGGACACAGGGAGATAGCAATGTATTAAACAGGGAGTTCCCAACCTAAGAGGAGTGTCCAAAAGAATTTGTAAGAACAATATGTATGTTTGTGGTAGCTGAAAGGAGACACAAAGAAAATAAGGGCACACAATTCTCTAGGGCAAAGTAAAGAATAAAAAAAGACTAGAACAACATGAAGAGTTTCTGCTGATGTGAGGGATGATTTGAAAGACAAATGTGGACTGGTGGATTATAGCATATACTTGGACTTAGGTTATATGGGATAAGAAGGAAAAAAGTTTTCTTTCTTAGCAGAATTAAAGGCCACTTGATGAAAAGAAGAAAGAGTATATGAAGTGGCAGTGAGGCAGATCAGGTCTATAAAAGGAGAGATCCAGAAGGCAGAAACTGGTAAGATCTCAAATTGGGTAAATTCACTGAATTTGTTTTGGAAGGCTTAGTAGCAAATGAATGGGGATATAAAAGCATCAGAGATACAGATAGAAGAGTGTAAACTAGGTCTATTTCATAACAGATACTTTGATTAAAAATCTGGTTAACAGGAAAGGTTAAGGATGTGTTATTATGATACATTATAAAGAGGTATTGGTGGCAACATCAGGATACATAAGGATTGGTCAATTAGGAAGCATAGGTGAGTGGTTTGTCCAAAGAGGAAACTAATTGTATTTCTTAAGGAATGGTTGGGAATCACAGGGAAAGTATAGTAGGTAGTACCTACTATATCTGCTGCTATATTAAAGTGATAGTCACTAAAATGCATAAGTAAATTAGGGTAGCACATAATAGGAGAAGAGCTGTACTGTAAGTAGTGAATATTGTATGAACTAGAGCAGGGTCCTGGGTTATGAAAGAAGCTGTACATTAAAGAGACTCGGAATGTTCTTGAGAGATCTATCAGAGCTCTGATGGGCTAAATGTTTGGTGTTATATTTGCAGTGAGTGTGTGGTAAAGACTGAACAGGCATCAGACTGTTATATATTTAAGAGTACACACTCTGAAAGACAGGACTGAATATCATTCATAGATATGGAAATATTTATTAAAACTATAAAAATAAGGTATAACATTCATATAGAGGTTTTCCTTTTGTAGTTTTTTTGTTTTGGGTACCAGGGATCAAACGTGGGACCTTGTGTTTATGAGGCAGACACTGGAACTACTGAGCTAAATCTCCAGCCCAGTGATTTTCCTTCTGGAAGGGAGAAAGAAATGATTCTGAGGAGTAGTACAGGAGGCTTGACTGTATCTTCAGTATTTTATTTCTCTAAAAAATAACCTGAAGCAAAATAACAAAGTTAAGATATAAAAAAGTAAGTAGAGATTCTGGGGTGAGGAAAAGTTTTAATTAAAGGATTTAGTTGATTAAAAAGGTCAGAAGAGGGCTGTGGATTTAGCTCAGTGGTTCCAGCCCCTGCCTAGCAAGCCAATGACCCAAGTTTGACCCCAGTACCAAAAGAGAAATAAATAAAAAAGGACAGAGGGAAGATTAGGATGAATCCTGATAGAAAAGACATTGATAGCAACCTGAAAAACACTGGTTTAGAAATATGGGTGGGTAGTTTAGTAGTAGTGGGTGGTAAAGAGATGACCTGTATTTGGTGAGAAATTGGTATTAAGAGAGTACCAGTCAAAATACACCCTCTGAGGGGCTGGAGATTTAGCTCAGTGGTTCTGGCACCTGCCTCACAAGCACAAGGTCCTGAGTTCGATCCCGGTAACCACATACAATGCTGGGCATGGAGACTCACACCCACCAGCAATCAATACCACATACCACAGTGCTGGGCATGGTGGCTCATGCCTGTAATCCCAGCACTCGGGAGGCAGAGACAGGAGGATTGCTGAGTTCAAGGCTTGCCTGGGCAAGTGAGCTCTGGGCCAGCCTGAACTACAAAGCGAGACCCTGTCTCAAAAATTATCTTTGATAAGATAATGTATCCATGACTATAATTATAGTAGAACCAAATAACATATAGATGTTAATATATAAGTGGAAATAACTGAAGGAAATTAAGAACTTGCTGAAGTACATTCTTTGCTCAGAACAAAAGTGTCAAGCTAGAACAAGATGTAAGAGAGAGGACTTACTGAGACATGCATAAGAAACACAGAAGGAAAGAGCAGAGAGAAAGGGAAGCAGAAATGTAAGTAAGGAGAAGGAGTTGCAGGATTTAGGCTGTAGTATAAAGCATGTAGTTTTCCCAATGTGTTAGACAAGTATTAAGGTAGGGTGAGAAGCAATGAGATACCAGAATTAAAAGTTCAGTAAAGAACTGTATTTCAAGCCAGATTAGCAGGCAATAGAGATAAGAGGGAGGTGAGAACATGACAAAATAAGAATTTGAGAATGAAACAAAAGCTGGGCATGGTAGCCCATACCTGTAATTCTAACACTTGGGAGGCTCAGATAGAAGGATTGCTGTTGGAGACCAGCCTAGGCTACATAGCGACTTCAATGCCAGCCTGAACTCTATAGTGATAAAACTCTATTCTGAAAAGAGAGAGAGAGACAGATAGACACAGACAGAGAGACACAGAGACAGAGACAGAGACAGACAGACAGACAGACAGACACACACACACACACACACACACACACACACACACACACAGAAGGGGGCAAGGGAGAGATGGAATATATATGTTGCTGCCCAGAAAGCTTTGTTGGAAAAATATTTGAGGAAACTGGTATATAACAGAATGGGAAATTAAGAGGGAGATTAACAGACAGAATGGTCCAGAGAAGGAGTCACAGGAAAGTCTAGAGTGAGTGGGTGGTGGAACGACAGTACCAAGTGCAAGACATAGGAAGACAGAAGGCTGCACACTAAATGCTAAATAATAGAGTGTACATATTCAAAACATTATTTTCACTGGAATAATCTGATAAAGGAGGAAAGATAAAGAGCACTGTTGAAGTTGTTTATATAGATAGAAACACATTGTTACAGATTTTTTTTGTTTTGGTACTGGGGCTCAAATTCAGTACCTTGTGTTTGCCAGGTAGGCATGGTACCACTGAGCTACATCCCTGACCTGTGTCACAGAATTTGATGGGAGAAATGGCTATTGCTTCACACGTAGTTAGGCCAAGTCTGGACTGAATAAAAAGAAAATAGAATTTAGCTAAAAAGTATGGGCACACCAAAGGGTAGCCAAGAAGTGCTGTATCAATTACAAAACAATTTAGAGAAGGTGGAGTAACAAGGACACAGGTCAGATATGAATTGAGGGAAAAAGAACTGTAGATCTACAACTTTGTACAGAAGGAGAAAAGATTAGGGGTCAGAAAAACAATAGGAATTGGATGAGCTGGTGCTTGAAGTCTTAGTGGAAAACTTACCTGTTTAAAAAGTATACACTGAATTTTTTTTGTAGAACAAATGAATGGTACTGGTTGAAGAATGGTTGGGATCACAGGGAGGTAAACCTCAAGAGAAAATCTGGCATTCACTGATGTATTATAGAGGTGGTAAGTAAATTGAAGTCTGAGGTATGGCTGAGCAGATATCAACAGGGAGTTACAAACCATTTATCATTAAGTACAAGGTGAAATGGGCCAAATAAGTAAACTATTAGGACTTAATAAAAGTGAGAGAAGCAACTGAGAAAATTGGAGACAGAGAAAGAGATGTAGACAGAGACATAAATGGAGAGGAGAAAGTGGGGAGAGAGGGAGAGGAAAAGATACTGGTTGAAGAGAGAGATACCTAGATGGAGAGAATTAGGTAGGCTTGGCTGGTTTGGAATCTGCAAGGTACATAATGGCAAATATGACTGAGATGGAAAGAAGGATGTAGGTATCACCACCTCCCTAGTCATCTGATGTAAATACTGGTAACATGAAAAGTATGGGTTTTGGGCGGGGTTGCTGGGGATTGAACCCAAAGTTTTTGCATTGAGTTACATCCCAGATCTTTTTACTTTTTGAGACAGGATTTTGTTAAGTTGCTCAGGCTGGGCTTGAACTTGTGACCCTCCTGTCTCAATCTCTCAAAGTTCTGGCAGTACAGGGGCGTAACACCAGGTTCAGCTAGAATTTGTCCCTATGCATTACCACCATATGCTTGCAAAACTTGGTATAGTGAGTTACCATTCTTGTGCTAACAAAAATGATTTTCCTGCATACAAGGCTGCTCAGAAAGGTATATTTTTGCTGTGGTTATAGCTCCTCAATCAGTGGGCTGACTTCCAATGGCTCAATGATTCTTTTATGTTGTATAATGTTCTTGTCATTTTCCCTACAATATGAGTGGGACAACTCAAGCAACTCATCAATGGGTAAGTAAACATTTTCAAAATATTTCTTCTTTATATAATTCATTAAAAATATATATACATTTGTTATTTATTTCAAAAGTGTCATTTCTTGCAGTGTTAAAAGGAAATGCCAATTGTTGACTTTAATGTATTATGGCATCATTTTGTACCACATGTATCTACTATTGAATGAATTAGGCATTTATTTTTTAAAATGGTTATAAGAAATTGTTATGTTTTGTCATTTGGTGGTGGTTGGGAAAATTACTTATGAAGCAGTTGAGTCAGGAGGAATATTATACTGAGGCAATTCAACAAGGAAGAAAGAAAAGGCAAAGATAAAGTTAATAACTAAATTTAGGACATGAGAGGGACAGACATAGTTTGGGAAAGCAGATCTACAAAGAAACCAATAGGTGACAGAAAAGTTAGGAGTTAGGTTCATTGAAATGTACACAAAATAAAGCAAGTGGCAGGGATCCTCCTGTGTAGCAAAAAGAACCACAGCAATTCAGCACAGTCTGTACCAGAGCAAACACAGAACTGGATTTAGCACTCAATCTAGAACAAGAAGAGGTGTCTAACAGAAGATATTAATGAGTGAACAGGTTTGATACATAGTAAATAGATGGTGAAGAAAATTAGTTTCCCTAAGGCAGAACAGAATAGGAATAAAAGAATAAGTGGACTGCAAAATTTATTTTTAGATGGAAAGTTATGTGAGGGTGACACTCTGAAGAACAAGATACCATTATAATTTTAACAAATGAGATGAGGATATAGCTAGAAAATAAGTAAAAAAAGAGTACTTTCTGGTGAGTAAATACAAGGCCAGCTTGCTTCACAATAAGGAAACCCAGGAACAGTGAGGTCAGCAGAAGAACATAAACCAAGAAAAGGGATATAGGACATAAGAGGACTAAAGATAGCAAGAGGAAAGAAGGTGAAGATAGGAAAAAGCAAGTGAGGACAAAACTAAATGTATAAGAGTGGAATGTTAGAAAAAAGAAAAATGGTAGACAAATTGAATTACATATTTCAATCTAATTCTATACAAAAGAGGAGAGGAAGAAATTAAGAAATGAGTAAAGAGGAAATGAAGGCACCAGGTAGAGAATGAAATTGAAAAGTACATTGGATATCTGGAAAGGGCAGCTGCTAGCTTCAGGAAGACAGTGCCGAATAATGGATGAAAGAGGGCAGAAGTCTCATGGCATCAAACAAGGGAGAGGAAGGTAAAGAATAGATAAGGCAAATCAGCATAATAAACAACCTAGATGTTTTAGACAAAACACTTGACAGAGTTTGTGAAGTAGAGAAATAAAAAACAGAACTCAAAGGGAGGGTGAGGCCTAAGGAGCACAGGAGCCCCAACAGCAGGGAATCTCAGCTGGGATGGGGGAGGGGTGGTTCCACCTAGGGGGAATGCAGCCACGACCCCAGGGAGGCCTATCAGGACACGGGAGGGGAGCAGGGTTATACTCACAGACAGTAAAGGGCAACAGTAAATGGACCCAGGAGATGGACTGGTGGAAGGGCAGAATGAAGGTTGGGGCAGAGATAGGAGGGGAGCAGGTGATGCTGGTGAGATGGGGAGATGGAGGCATCAGCATGGTGACCCAGAGCTGGGCTAGGGGACAGGGCATCCAGAGAAGGCACAGAGAGGCTCCTGCGAGGATGACAGCCACATGGGGGATTTTGTGTCAAGGTCAGGGAGGGCAGTGGCAGCTCCATGGTCATGGCTGAAGACTGAGGTGGATGAGTGAGGCCCAGACAGACAATGAAGGTGGGCAGATGAAGCGGGAGGCTGAGACTGCGTAGAGGGCTGGGCAGACAGATCTCAGGGTCAGAGGTCCAGTGGAAGGGAAGGCAGCAGCAGGGTGGAGTGAGGCCGGTGTGGAGGGAGAGCTCAGGAAGTCATGAGTGCTAAAGTGGGAGGTATTGGGAGAGAAGAAAGTGGGATGGAGGCGCCACCTGGAACAGAGGCCGGGCACGTGTGTGAGGGCATGGAGTGAGCATGTGTGGTGGCAAAAGTGAGGGCAGAGGACAAAAGTGTGTGGCACTGGAATGCGGTAGGGCAATCAGACACAGGTATTTGCAAGCGTGGCTCCAGAGGACTGAAAAGGGAGGAGGAGAAAGGAAACATGAATGCCACAGGGGCTGCGTACCTGAGGTTCTCTAAGGAGCCCTTGGCTGGCCCTCAGGAACTGCTGGGCAGAGTGCAGTCAGGATGGTGTGGGCTAAGATGCCTGAAGGTAGCAGACCACTGTGTGTGGTGGAGACGTGATGATGGCAGTGAACACTACAGTGGCCCACTGCTCAACCACATGATCCACACAAGGTTGCTGAAAGCCTGGCTGATGAGGCCCCTTGACTCCATCACCTCATGTGGTAGAGGGGAAAGGAGGCAACAGGAGAGGAGCCAGGAGGTGAGGAGCGTGCAGCAAGGTGGGAAGAGGCTGATAAGAGAGCAGAGGGAGAAGACAGCAGGGGACAGAGGAGAGGGCCGCTGAAGGGGTCGGGAAAGGAATGGCACCATGGAAGGCACACCAGGGTGAAGAATGAAGAAGAACGGGAAGTATGCGCTGGGCTATCTCGGTGAGTCAAAGTTCAACGCAAGGGCAGAAAAGGAAAACAGGAGGGTGTTTAGGAGAAACCAGACTAGAAGGAGCTCAAAGGCGTCATAGCATCCCAGAAATGTCACAAACCGTATGTGAAGAAAAAGGAAGGCCAAGGGAAGCAGGCTCAGGCTAATTCCCCACCGGAAGTGATAACTCGTGGCAGTACTGAGAAGCAAGGGTGCAGTCTGATCCAGATGCACTACGCAGAGTACACCCACGATAAACTGCTCATGCTGCAAGTAGCACATACAGG
>PVIC010034240.1:0-19888 GCA_004025085.1 Thryonomys swinderianus
AAAAAAAAAAAAAAAAAAAAAAAAAAAAAAAAAAAAAAAAAAAAAAAAAAAAAAAAAAAAAAAAAAAAAAAAAAAAAAAAAAAAAAAAAAAAAAAAAAAAAAAAAAAAAAAAAAAAAAAAAAAAAAAAAAAAAAAAAAAAAACTGACTTTTCTGGAGGATGGGAAGATAATGAGTAAGACTGTCAGTCACATAAAGGAATAGGAAAGGCATCATTTCCAATGTATTTTGAGCTTCCCATACTGAATACTAGAATCACTGATGGAGAATCTGTGTTTATTTTTCCAATTCTGATCAGTTTTAAGCACCAGTAGGGTAAGTGAAGTGTGATCTCCAGCCAGTCATAGCTCCCCAGGGCCTATAAATTGCTGGCACAGCATAAGTACTCACGAAATATATGCTGAATAAATGAATGAAAGAATGAATGTAAGAACAGCCTGAGTAGATATGGCCTTATTTCCAGTAATATTTTAAGTGAGAGGAAAAATATGCACAACTTTTGCCACCACTGTCAACATTTTAATTTCTTTCTCAACTCAAAAATACTTTTCTAATCTAAATTTTTGCAAACAATTAAATTAGAACTTTAAGCCATTATTTGAAAAACTGAAGTCTTTTGTTTAGAATTACTTATTTGAGGGCTGGAGATTTAGCTCAGTGGTTCCAGCGCCTGCCTCACAAGTGCAAGGTCCTGAGTTCTATCCCCGGAAACCGCATACAATGCTGGGCGTGGTGACTCATGCCCACCAGCAATCAATAAAATCAATACCCCATACCACAGTGCCAGGCGTGGTGGCTCACACCTGTAATCCCAGCACTCAGGAGGCAGAAACAGGAAGATTGTTGAGTCTGAGGCTTGCCTGGTCTACACAGTGAGCTCAGGGCCAGCCTGAATTACACAGTGAGACCCTGTCTCAAAAAAAAAAAAAAAGAATTACTTATTTGAGGCAAATTTTTGCATTAAAAAAAGATGAATAGATTAGCAGAGAGCAAGAAATCTCTTTGAGGAATCTTCTTTGCATAGTAAATATGGAATAAAGAGAATAAATGTGGAATAAAGAGAAGCATATATGGCACAGAAGTTCACAAGCAACTTACAAAGTTTTAAAAATGAAAACAGTCCAGTATCCATTCTTTTTTTTTTGCCTTGTTTAGTAGTTTATTGTCATTCCAAAAGCTTGTTTTATTTTAAAAAATGCTTTTAAAGACTGAAAATTTGTTCCAGCCATGCTATTTGGGAACAAAAGAACAGTTTTGTAAAATATTTCTGTGCCCACCCTTGTTCACAGATTACTAATTAGGAATAGTTTGAAAATATTTTATGCAGCTCAAATTGTTTTGAAATGGTATCTTTTACACACAAAAATTTTAAAACACTACCTCCAAAATAAAGAAAAAATATAGTTCCCCAAACATATTAAATGATTTCACATATTCAAAATCTCTCTTCTGTGACTATGTATATATCTCTTCTACAAAAATGTAGGAGCACACATACAGAGATTTGGAAGGGCACTGCAAAATGCATGTGCTAAGTAGAATCATTTTAAACATCTAGGAGAATAAGTTAGACCCATTTTTTAAATTTTCCAACCACATACTCATGTCAATTACATTAGTAACGCTATCTTGTATTTTTAAAATCTCAAAAAATATAGTTTTCCCAATTACATATACATTAATTCTCAGTGGGTGAAGTAATTTAAAACTTAAGCTGCACAACTATATAATATAAATAGGATTTTGACCATCTTCTAGCGACAATCATTGTTTGCAGAGCAGGTTGGTGGTTTTTAAGTTATATTCCATGTTTAGCAGAACACTTTTGACTAGGTACTAAGTTAAGCTTTGGATATCACCTATGTGGAAGTTAATCTTGTCTGTCAATTTGAATGGCTTGAGAGATGACTAAGAGATTAATACAGCATACTCTGTGATGTGTTTGGGTGGGTCATGGAGGCATGACCTTGGCAACTGTATTGGTTCCCGGTTCTTTACTCTCTGATTCTTCCCAACTCTCTGATTCCCAGATGTCATGAGCAACTTTTCTCTACCACACCTTTCTGCCATGATGTCTCTGCCATAGAGACAGTCAACATTACATTAAAACCTCTGAAACTGTAAGCCAAAATAAATTTCACTTCTTTTAAGTTGCAGGAGCCAGGCATTTTGTCCTAGTAATAGTAAAGCTGACCTATACACCCTGCATCTACTACCCTCCAACATATACACATGCATATTTGCACAAGCCTTTTCAAAACATATCTCTGTGATTCCATTTATTTACTTTTGTTTTATATCAGGGTGAATGAAAGTAAAGAAAGTTTAAATGGAAGGGACTATATGTTATCATTCCCATCAGGATCATTGTACTAGATTTATTTAAAAGGTAATGGCCACAAGCAGATGGAGCTATTTGAATGTGTTTCAGCCTATGGAAAAAAGCTATTAAAGCATGGAGAGTTGTTTATGCCACTAGTATTGGCATTCAACATGGCTCTAGCACCAGCCCAGATTAGGGAGAGTGTTCTGAGACAGCACCCTTCACATAGACATTAATGTTTCCATGATGGGCAAAGGTAGCTATGTACCTGTGCTGTGGAGATTTACAGGGCCAGAGGATCAGAGGATCATGGCAGTCCACTGGTAAACAAAAGTAAGGAATTCAGGGACACTTTGAGGAAAGGTATATGGTATCTACTGAGTTTCTATCTGAAGCCTTAGATTCTCAAAAAACGCCTCAAGTACTATTGGGCAACACAACAGAGGCTCAGCAGGAATACTCTGGCTCTCCATATCTGTTTCTTCTTAAACATTTTACTAATGCCATTAATTCTCCATAATTAGTGGGGATCAGTGTAATATTTCCATAAATCTACATAGTCATCCATGCCCTCTTCAACCAGAGCACCTCTACTTCCGAAAGTCCATTCAACACATCATTTAGGAATAATTTGCTGCTTAATAAATGAAAGTAAAAAAAACTAAACCACAGTGCCTCTTCCCTCCAAACTTGAATTTTAATATATTTTTCCAAAATTATATAACAAAAATACCAACAATTAAAGAAATGGTAGACTTCAGAGTGGTTAGTTGATAGTCTTGAGGATTATTTTCTTCAGCTGTCTATCCCTAAAATTCTCAAAGATGCTTTATCTACTCAGCTCCCTAAAAAGCAGACTATACCTTCTCATCTTTCACATTTTCACTCAGATTCATCTTTCCATCTGTATCTATGTTCTGAACAACTCCAATTGCACAATATGCCAGTATAACAACATAAAGGTATGATTTTCGGGATGTATTATAGCTATTAACTTCTAAAGACAAGTATTAAATTATATGACAAGTATTGAGTTTTTAATAATCAGAGGTAACATAATTTACATTATTAATATTAACTCAGTTTCAAAGTGTACTCATTGATTTTTAGGAGTGATAGTTTAAAGCAGATTCTTCAACAAACTTGATCATTGGTTGTTAGCAAGAATGTCTCTTAGATGTGTCTAGGCATTTGACAGATGGTGAACATGATACTTATTCTACCCATGAACAAAACTTACTATAAGGAAACTAAACTGAATTAAATTTTGGAAAGGATATCATACAACAGTTAGAAAGAAAAAGTTGTGTGAGGAATAAGTATAGCTACATACAGAAAGAAACATAATTATTGTAATATAAAAGGCAGTAATAGCTTTATTGTCCATGCACAGATGTCTTGTTTCATTGAAAAATTTACAATGTTCTTCAATGTACCTGGAAGCTTTGGCACTCCAGGAGTCTCCAGAAATGTATTTTGTAGGACTTGCTAATTGGGATTTTTGAGAAATTTTATATTCCATAGTTTTGCTTAGATTATTTCATATGTCCTACCAATGCAGGTATGAACGGTACTTTCATAAAACTATCAGAGTATACTTTTGCTGGAGCACATTACTGATTATTCTCTTTTCCCTACTTCCAAATTGGTTTTTCATCTTCACTCTGGCTCCCTGTACTTGGTACAGTACACCAAAAATTCAAATAATATACGAATCACCAGCCTGAAAAAGCAGTATTTTGATTCACTATAAGACTGATATGGAAGGAATAATTCTGTTATAAGTTTCAATCTACATTTTTGCCATTTTTATTTTGCTATTTATTTTACTACTACAGTATTTTTATTCTGACCTCCTTCCCCAATATTGATCTTTATTATAAGTATGCCATAACTTACTTCATTTTCATTTAACCTGTAATATGTTTATATATTTGCTAACTGTTCTTATACCAAATTTTTAAAAATAGTCTCACATTAGGAGTTATCCACGCAATATGCATTCACATGTAAAGTGTACTGACAGCATCTCAAAAGTGTTTTTTTAAAGTTGTGTTTTTTTAAATTATAAGTATATTTTAAAATAGAAATAAAATATAGAGAACATTAATTTTATCTCCAATAACATTTCTTAAAGAATAAATCTCAATTTCTATTCACCTCAATTACAATGGCTATCATTAAAAACAAAAATAAATAATAGATGCTGATGAGAATGTAGAGAAAAGAAACCTTATATCACTAGTAAAAATATAAAGTAGAGCAGCCACTATGGAAAACAATATGAAGATTCCTCAAAAAGCTGAAAATAAACTACTCTATAATCCATCTATCTCACTCCCTGGTATATACACATACATGGAAATGATATCAGCATACAAAAAGGATATCAGCATATTCATGTTTACTGCAGCATTATTCATGATAGCTAAGATATGAAAACACCCTACATGCACATCAACAGATCACTAGATAAAGAAATGTATTATATATGCACATGGAGTATTACATTTACAAGGAAATGAAATAAGCAAGACCAAGAAAAATAAAATAAGCCATACAAATAAAACAAGTGTAAGTTTCCTCTCATGTGTTAGGGAAAAAAACAAAAGACAACCTTAAAGTAGAAGAGAAACTGGAAGGGACTGAGAAGAAAGACTGGAGAAGGAGAGACAGAAGGAGGAGAGAATAACTGTAGGAAGGATAAATCCAATCAACACACACATGGCCTTATTCAAATATCACAATGAACCCTGTTAATTTATATAATTAATATCCATTCATAATTATAATATAAAATAAATCCAAGCAAAAGTAAATTCCCAGCAGGGGTGATATGTGCTTTGGTGTTTTATGTATTAGTTTTAATACTTTTATTTTATCAAGTGTCAGAAAAGATTACATTTTCCATAAGATAACTAAAAATATATGTACATATCAAGAAAATAAATCAAATATAGTCCCCAATCCAGACAATTTTGATTTATGTCTCATGTTTTTCTACACAATTATATGTAAATCATATATAAAAGCTTTGAATTAGAATTCCAATTTTGACATTTGAAATTCTATCATATTCTAACATTTTAGTCTAGAAAGAGTAGGGGGCTTTTCAAGAAAGAAAAGTGCTATATGGTCTTGAAAAATTGTCAGAACTAAAAACATTAAACAAACTCAGATTAACAGTATATTCTACCCAGATCGGAAAAAGCTGCTGATCTGAGCCAAAAATACATAAAGTTTCTTCTAAGATTCAGATGCTATTCCCAGTAGACTGTTCGTAATTAGTTTTCTTCCCATTTCCTGCTAGTTCCTGCCAGCCGGGCCTCTCCACCAGTGTGATTCACCAGGCGGAGACTCCAACACAGGCCAGGCTGGGAGTTCTCAAACTTTTTGCCTTAATCCTCCAAGATGGTTGACATCTCTGGCTGCTTGTCTGCCATAGTCCCATTCTAAAACAAACTCAAACTAGCCATGTTCATTATGGTGACATTTCCAAACTCTGTGAAGTCACTGTCCACAGGTGAACTACAGCTGGGACATCTCTTGAAAATATGTCACCATGAATCAACCCTACTCTACTTAGAGCTACCAAAAAAGTGTATTTTTAACTCAGGGTTAAATCCATAATGTTAAAATGGTTTTATTTTTTTCCTCACTTCATTTTGCTAAAATTAAATCAGGCTTATCTACATTAAGAGTATCAAAACTCAGAAAAAACTTCTAAATATGTAGATAATGTCATGGATTTTAATCTCTTTTTTAAAAACATAAAGCAATGATATCCCTCTTCCTTGAGGAAAAAAGAGGAGCACATAAATCACCCACCTTTACTCATGTACTGTAAAATACCTTTTTAGACTAAGTACATAGGCTATAGGTATTGATTGTAATAAGAAGAAAATGAAATTGCTAATGAAAGTTACTTGAAGTCAATTCACATTAACTTATAAGAAACTATGGTAAAAAGAGCAAAGCTTCTTCAGTCTTCACAAGACATAAGAGCAAGAGCCCTATCCTGAAAGCCAACCACTGTCTTCACTCCATTCTGAAAAACCCTATTCTCTAGAAGTATGCAATAGTCAAGATTTTTTAATTGTTCCAAACTCTTCATAATTAAATCCCAAAATGAAATAATTTTATCCAGATCAAAGGAATCAATTCAATCACTCATTAACTAGATCCTGGGTAGCAATAAATTATGAGCAACTGGTGTATACATGGAGACTCTACAACTTCTATATCTGTCACTGTAATATCTTAGACATTTGGTCATCGCTATCATTGAAACTAGAAGTAAGATTGGATCATAATGTAGTTACACTTGCTTGATTAAAACATGTTTGTCTGTGTTCAAAGAATAATGTCTTTACCTAAGACACAGATAGGTTTGAAGGTGACAGCAGTCAGAGAAAGGAAAGAAAGCATCATTCTATACACAGGACAAACATTCAAGACATATTAACATACATTTCAATTTATAAGTCAATATAAATATAATCAAATTAGACCAATAGATAAGAAAGTGATTACTTTTGACAACCATCCACTTCGTGTAGAATATTGGTGTAATATAAAAATTCAGAACAGTACACTTTCCCTCAAAAAGTTTATGAGGAAAAATGAAATAAAAAATAAACATTTTAAAAATAAATTTTCTACTAAAGATATCAGCAAAAAAAAACATGTTGTTTCCAACTTGAAGTTACAGAAGGTCACTAAAGACTTGGTTATAACCATGAAATAAACATGAATTAGACTGTTCTTTTGCTCTTTCTTCAGCTTTCTCAAAGTTAAATGGATTCCTTTAATAAGGCAATAGTGTTACAGAACAAATGCTGCTCTCAATATTGCTGATTATTGGGTGTGAAATAACATGGGTGATGGCTTATTTAGCATTTTAGAACCAGATGGCAGATGGCAAACAAGGGAAAGGATGGAGGTGAAATTCATTTTGGAACTTGTTAGAAGCACTGGTGAAAGGCTGGGTAGAATTGTAGAAAGTTTCCTCAGGTTTTCCTTTTCTTTCAAAGAAAGCTTGTTTTTTCATCAATGAGATTTATATGGTGACTAAAAAATGTATATGTGCATCAACTTTCTGGATAAAGAAGTTCTTCAAAGAAGAAAATCTTCAAAGGTTTTTTTCTTCATGAAAAAATAAAACGTTTCCCATTTTATATCAAATATTAATTTGTACTTGTTCTGTTAAAACTAACAACTGTGTCACTAGGAAAATGGATGCACCCTAAAAACCATAATATTAAGTGAAATAAATCAGATATACAAGCTTAAATATTGGCTCATTTCTCTTATATGAGAAACCCAAAGTATACATAAATTAAAGAGAAAAACAAAAGATAGATAATAGGAAACAGGGAGCTAGAACTTTTTTTAAAGTCAGGGTCTCGCTACACAATTCAGGCTGACTTTTAACTCACTAGATAGCCCAGGCTAGCCTCAAACTCATGGCAATCCTCCCATCTCAGCCTCCTGAGTACTAAGATTATGGGCATGTGTCACTATGCCAGAAAGACAGAACTTATGGAAAAAGGAAGGGGACCAAGAAATGCAAGGAAGGGAAGAGAAGGGAGAGAATGAGAAAGGAATAACAAAATTAAGTGTGTGTGATCACTATATACTACAAATAGTATTAATTAAATAAATGTATTAATATTTAATACTAAAGTATTAATGTAGTAATACTAATTTAATTAATTAGTATTAATTAAATAAATTAGTAGTGATAAATGAAAATTGCATTACTACAAACAAAACTTTGAACAAAACACTTTTCAGCTAACATTAAATATACATGTAAATATATATTATATATGTATGTATGCAGGGATCTGAATCTGTTTTCATGTCTAAATAGCATGTCTTCACCTAAAAATTGATTCACCCTCTAAAACGCTAATAAATTCTCTGTAACAGAGGTCCAAAGATACTTTTTAAAATACATAAAGAACTACTTTAGAATATTATTACTAAGAAAGGAGGATGAATTAAAATAATAAAATTTCAGGTGAGCATTTCTCAATTCTCAGTCCTAATAGGAGCTTATCAGTCCCCTCCCCCTCATAATATGTGCTTGGTCATTGCAGGTAAAGAGTGATTTTTGATAGGAACAGGCTGTACTTGGATTCAGCATGGAGGCTTATAAAACCTAAGAGATTATAGAACTCCTTAGATAAAGCTAACTCAGAAAAGAACACAGAATTAGAGGAGACATAATTATAACATACTAGGGACTGAATGCAGGATCTTTGCATTGAGCTACCCTATATGCTCATCCCTGTTTAAATTTATTTAAAATTTTGAGACAGGGTCTTGCTAAGTCAGTAAGTTCCCAAGCTAGGCTCAAATTTATAATCTTCCTGCCTCAAAATCTCAGAGTGCAGGGATTATAAGGTTGTGCCAAAATCACCAGTTGAGTTTTGACTTTTAAACAAATAGTCCATCAAAACAAATTCCCCTACTTAGTTACCAAGTTGTCCTTTTATTATTTTTAAGGCCTTTTCACACCTTTGGTGCCTTCTGAGGCTTCAAAAGAAATGAAAAAATGCCTGTTTAGATTCCTAATATTGGAAGAAAGGTACACATAAATATAATATTAATGGTAATAGATATTGGATAATTGTTTATTACATATAGCAGAGGATGCACTTCACAAAGAAAAACAACAATTCAATGACTCTTGTGTACAGGACATTATTATGTACAAGGCACTGTTTCCATTTTGGGGCTTTAATTCATTAGCCATGACAACACAATGATGTTGACATTATTGGCTCTGTTGAGTCAGTGAGGAGTTGGGAAGAGTGCTATCACATTTTAATCTACATGTTTTCCATAAGTCTAATTGAATTTCAGTTGGTCAGGCTCAATCCTTGCCAGGATTCTTTTGGTAGCTCCATGGACTGGCCAGAACTCAGCTGGCCTGACCCAGCGCTGTTGGTAGATAATGCAGGCAGATCACAAGTGCTGGAAACATTGCATTTCAATTCAGTGGAAAGGACTCTGGCTGTCCAATGACAACTCACAAACTACAGTATTTTAAAATCCTCACTTAAAAATTTTTTGTTAAAGAACATAAAACAGTTTACAAGGTCAGCCACTTCCTATGTACCCAGTCTAGTACTATTGAGTATATTCACATAGCTATGCAACTAATTTTCAGAAATCTTTTTATCTTGCAAAACCAAAAGTCAGCACTCATTAAATATCAACTTTCCATTTTCCCTTATCCTTAGGCCTCCAGCAACCACTATTCCACTGTCTTTATAAATTTCAGTTTTCCAATATCTCATACAATGATCATACATTGTCTCTTTGTGATTCATTTATTCCATGTTCCACAGTATTTTGAATCCTAATTATAATGATGCAAAAATATTAAGAATCACTTTATAAGGTTTTAAATTATTGTACAAAAAGAGCAGTGACAATGGATGACTTCATGTTTACAATACAAAAATGTAAATTATTTTAACTTGTTGGGATCTTTTTTCATTTCAAGTAATTTATCTTGAGCAAGAAAAGTTTTAAATCAATACATGTTATTTATGACTTAACCAAAATACCTATTGGTAGTAGGTACTACAGGCCACACTCTGCTATGCTTTATGAAGTATATGCTATGTTCCCTAAAATGTATATCCCAAGACACATCTAAATTTAACTTCTTTATTTTCCTTCTTTGTAAATAAAGAATACTTCTGTCAGTTATGGGCTCTACAAAACCAACTAAAATTCAACAGTATATATTTCCAACCCAAATGGATATTAATATTTTGCATTTTAAATTTCATACTTAAAAATTAAGAGCACTAAAGTCAAATAGCCTGAGGTTCTTGCAATCCACCATATCAATCTTATTCCTACAAATTATTTCCTTTATTTACAAATGACAATACATAGGTCATGAATTTCCTTTATAAACAGCCAAAAATAAATAAATAAAAAGCCTTCTATAAAAAAATTACAGTACACAGTTCAAACTTAAATTTATTTTCAACAAAGCTCAAATTTCCTGCTCTACATTGTACTTTCATGACCTCTGATGGTGAAAGTGTAAACTGACATTAGAAATACCAACAAAAATACCACAAATTCCATTTACCTTGTTATTGAAGAATCTTTCCTTTCTTTTATTTATTTACCTTGATAATGTAATAAACTAATTATTCAATAATATAAGAATAATGTTGGATGATTTCATACTATTTTAAAGTGTAGGAAAACCATTTTGTTATTCAAAGTGTAAATTTCTAAATATGGGTGCATTTCATGTAACAGAAAGAATATTTTACTGATACAGCAACTCGCTACTATCACTACCAGTCCCCAACTGTAAAATGAACACAGATAACTTGAAACAATTGTTTTAATTTATAAAATTGGCTAGGGATTTAGCTCAGTGGTACCGCATCTACTCTGGAAGCACAAGGGCCCAAGTTCGATCTTTGGTACCACCAAAAAAAAAAAGAATTAATTTATAAAATTATCACCTCCCGGGGCCGGAGGGTTAGCTCAGTGGTTCCGGTGCCTGCCTTGCAAGCGCAAGGTCCTGAGTTCGATCCCCGGACCCACATATAATGCTGGGTGTGGAGACACGCCCACCAACAATCAACACCGCATACCACAGTGCCGGACGTGGTGGCTCACGCCTGTCATCCCAGCACTCGGGAGGCAGAGACAGCAGGATTGCTGAGTTCGTGGCAGCTTGCCTGGGCACCACAGTGAGCTCAGGGCCAGCCTGAACTACAAAGCAAGACCCTGTCTCAAAAAGCAAAAAAAAAAAAAAAAAAAAAATTTATCACCTCCCTAAATCTCTGTAAATGTGAATTATGAAGCATAATATTATATTAAGACCTGAATTATTTGGATTTATTTCAATTTAATGAACAATACTCTGTTTGGCTCTGAGCTTTATCCAAAAAGACACTCTCACATTCACTTTATCTGAGATTAAAATCCCAGAAAACAGGAATAATGAATATAGAAATTAAAAACAGGGCAGAAGACAAGGAGAAACAAGAATGCATTCTCAAATGATAACAGCTGTGCCCAACTTGTGCTGATTCAAATCTCTCTGGAAAGTTTTAATAAAACACATGAGAGGGAAAAAAAAAATTACTGAACCTTGATGGGTTTCCAACCCTCCCAAGCGAAGTCACCTCGGGGACATTGACTACTGCATAACCACTTGTACATCTCATGTGTCTGCAGTTAAGTGGGGATTCCACATTTCAGGGCCAGAAAAGTGTCCGGGAAGGAAGTTAGAGCCTCTCCCCAGTCAGAAATCAAACACTCTCCAACTGCACCTGAGGGAAGCTAGTCAAAGTCTTTGAGAACCGCTTATTGAAAGTGTGACTGCAGTAAGACATGGAGCTCAGCATTATCTGATATAGCATCTCTTTTATGCTACTCAGATCTATCTTTTCTGCTTTTTAAATTCAATGTATCGAGTTCTCTGAAAGGGGTTGGACAGCCACAAACTCTATGAGATTGTTTGTGGAGTTAGCTACCATCCCTTGTTGCTTCAGCCGGTTCTAAAGCATTATGAATCATCATTTCTTTCTTTTACTACTTCTGACCTTTCTCAGTCTTGGCCAAAACCTCAGCTGATCTGTTTTTTACCTGGTGGAGTGACTCAGATCTTCTTTCTCGAGGTTTGCTTTGCTCTTCTCAAGTTAAAGTTGCTGTAATTGTTCATTTAGTGTCATCATTTACCACGAAAACATCGCTCATGAGGATGGTGGTGGAACATTTTCAGGCCCCTCTTTTAATACTTTCCTATCACAACAGCTCCACTTATCTAGGAATAAAAGATATTTCATTCAGTTACAAAGTATACTTGGAAAAAAAAATTTTTTTTTTTTGAGACAGGGTCTTGCTTGGTAGTTCAGGCTGGCCCTGAGCTCACTATGTAGCCCAGGCAAGCCTCAAACTCGGCAATCCTCCTGTCTCTGCCTCCCAAGTGCTGGGATTACAGGCGTGAGCCACCACGCCTGGCTATATTGGAAATTTTATATATCCAATTATTCATGTCAACACTAGGAAAACAATGGGGACCACAAATTCATTGCAGCTCTTATGAGATGTAGTTGGTCTAGAAATCAACTCATTATCCCTCAACCTATCTAGAGAACCATAGCAGCTTTGGATGTCCCCTAAGTATTAGTGTCCATTCATATCCATTATCCAACAGACCTCAAAAATTTGAATCTCTACTCTTTCCTCAGGGTAGTGTTATTTTGGTTATCCATATGTCCTCTCACAATAGGTAGAATGCTGACAACTATTCTTGTAAATAGTGTCATTAAAAGCCACATCCTCCCTTCTAACCAACAAGAGCTGAGTATATAAAATTATATAAATGTACATCCTACAGGATCTGGACTTTCCATTGTGACAGCTGATGTTAGTATTCTGTGCACCAAACTTGTTTCACATACACACAATCACCCAACTATCATAGATCTCATGCCTTAAAACATCATGATGTATTAATAATTGCCACAAATTCTTGCTATCAAGTAGCCTTCTAGTCTCTGACACAGACACTGTGTCAGACTGTGCAGTTAATAAGGCTGCACAGACACGGTCATGTAGGCATCCCATTAATCCACTGATACCATGGACACTAGTTCCTTTGTGGTCTCCTGTTAAAAACTGTCACCTGTGAAGAACAGATTTCAAATTTTTCAAAGATACTGATGTTTCCCTCATGAATAATTTTTTTTGCCTTACTAAATAGATTTATTTGGATCCTCCAAGGGATCAGAGTCAGATGATAGTTTCCAAGCATCACATAACAAATCCACTTTAATATTTCTATCTTTTATCAGACTTCTCATGTCCTCTTTAACTCCAGGCCAAAGCAATTTTTTTTTTTTTTGAGACAGGGTCTCACTTTGTAGTTCAGGCTGGCTCTAAGCTCACTATGTAGCCTAGGCAAGCTTAGAACTCATCAATCCTCCTGTCTCTGCCTCCCTAGTGCTGGGATTACAGACGTGAGCCACCATGCCTGGCACTGTGGTATGTGCTATTGATTGCTGGTGGGCGTGAGTCTCCACACCCAGCACTGTATGTGGTCACCGGGGATTGAACTCAGGACCTTGCACTTGCGAGGCAGGCACCCGAACCACTGAGCTAACCCTACGGCCCGCCAAAGCAAATTTTTTTTTTTCTGAAGTAAAGAAAACTCTTACCTGTGTGCAGTTATCTCGGTGCGGACCTCCAGTATGACGCAGGAGAGTTAAGGCCTAACTCCCCACCTGAAGCGAGTTTGTGTTCTCTAAAAATCAAAGAATGAATTTTAGGAACGACGGAGGTTTGAGTAGGAAAATTTTATTGAGAGAAAAAGCTTCTGCCTTAAGAAAGACAGAAAGGGGGACCTGGAAAGTGGGTAACCCCCTACACCAAAGCAATTTTAACAACTCTGCCTCACTTTCCTACTGGCCACTATCGTATCATAGCCTTCAAATAAACACCCCAGCTGAAGTTTATTACCAGCTCCAGGTGTGCTTCATAGGCGTGGAATTTCAAATCATGCCTATGTTTTCCTATGTCAATAAAATTTCCCTACCTCCCTCATAGTATTCCCAATCAAGACTCTCAAAATCCACTCCTACATGTGTTCCTCTGCTTCTTTAGCTGTATGTAACTTGGGACCTGCATTTATATAAACCATTTCCTCCTAAGAATTATATTTCTCTGGGTATTTTGAACTCTCACCAGAATCACTGGTGAGGAAATAATAAATGACGGCACAGCAAGTCTGAAGGAGAACAAGCATTATCAAATGAATTTCCTTTCTTATATAAGACTCCCTAGATCTTTTCAATGACTTGTGCCAAGCACAGGATAGTCTCTGTTAGCAAGGTGAGTGTGCCTGCTTGTACAAATGTGGAGAATTCAGGGTAATCTGAAAGTTCAAGATTTCCAGGCTTATTCATGCATATATTCATATGGTGAGTTCAGGGTTCCACTGTTTATTCACAGGGGCCAGACTTAGGAAAACCCAAAGAAGCTGTAACTTCAGTCTCCTTTGCAGCTGTGTCCCTCTTAAAATTTGATTCTTGCCCTGACTTTCACCACAGACGCTCCTGCAGTAGCAAAAAAAAATGATATCCTCAAATGCCAATACAGGACATTGGTTTTTACGGTGCTGCCTGAGTTGATTTCACCTGAGCCATTTTCTTTATTTCAAAGAACTAACAAAAATCAATAAAAACCTAGTCATTTCAAAATCCTTATGATTGCCGGGCGTAGGGGCTCACGTCTGTAATCTCAGCACTCGGGAGGCAGAGACAGGAGGATTCCTGAGTTCAAGGCTTGCCTGGGCTACATAGTGAGCTCAGGGCCAGCCTGAACTACAAAGTGAGACCCTGTCTCAAAAAAAAAAATCCTTATGATTACCACTGTCACCTCGCTATGCAATTATAACCATGATTCCATCTGTATCTCTGTCTATACCACCTCATTTGGAAACCTTATTAATTACACTGCTGCTTATCACCTCCCCGTTTCATACCAGAGCTGGGGCCTTTATTGCTATTTCAATAGTGAGCCATCAGTTCAAAAATTTAGATCTTAAATGTTCCCCAAAGCCTCATGTGTTGAAGGTATAATGCTAAGCTGGTGGGCTTGATGGGAAATGGTGACAATTTTAGAAAGAGCCTACTTCAAGAAAATAGGTCACTGGGGTTTTATGCTCTTGAAACACATGGTGGAGCCCTGCACCTTCTCTCTCATTTTCCTTTCTGGCAAATATGAGGTAAGCAACTGTGCACCACCAAGTACTCCTTATAAAGATGTTCTTCCTCACCACAAACTCAAAACCAAGTGATAATGAACTGAAACCTCTGAAAATTTTAGACAAAATAAAATTATTCTTTTAAAGTGTTTCAGGTATTTTTTCACAGTGATAGAAAACTGACTCCAAAATCAATCAAATATTCTGCCTCCCAATATTTAATCACAATGCTATTTTCCCTAGGTCCCCCTGAAAACAGAACAGACATTAAAAAAAGAGTCCATTAGAAAATAGGTTTACAAGTAGTACAAGTGATGAATAAAGACAAGGGCATAGAGAGGAGGAATAATGAATGCATTACCAAGTTGTTGCTCAAAAAACTGGTTCTGAATCACAGAGGACATCCTGAAAAGCCTTATGAATACTTATCAATACTTTCCACCCAGGAACAAGAGGACAAAACATTTACTATTAGTTCAGAGTTATTCATTCATTGACTAATGACCATGCATTGGTCAAGGATAGGCCCACAGCTTTTAAGTCTCATACATTTTCAAGGGCCAATCATTGAGGGCTTAATGATTCCCTTGAGAAACAGAGAAGCCCCAGGGAGCAGAAAACAAAAGGTTCCTGTCCACCCTAATGGCAGGAAGGCACATTGTTGACTTATCCCTGGGGGTCACCAGTCAAAGTTTGAGTAGAATTCATTCCAGTAGCAGTGGATGAAAAAAAAAAAAAGAGCTCTAAAAGAATGTAATATGCATATGGCCCAATAAGTAACACAGAAACATAAGATTATCAAATTCCAATGCTATACTTCACAGAGCAAGAGAAAATAATACAAACATTCATCTGGAACCACAAGAAACCTAGAATAGCAAAAGCAATTCTAAGCAACCATGACATGGCAGGGGGTATTACAATCCACAATTTCAAACTCTACTATAAAGCCACTGTGATAAAAACTGCATGGTACTAGCAAAGTAACAGACCCAAGGACCAGTGGAATAGATTAGAAGAGGCAGAAACAACCCCGGATACACTAAGCCACCTTATCTTCGACAAAGGAGCCAAACATCCTCAATGGAGGAAAGACAGCCTCTTTAACAAATGGTGCTGGAAAAACTGGGCTTCAACCTGCCAAAAGCTAAAGCTAGACCTATCTCTTTCACCATGCACAAAACTAAACCCACAATCGATACGAGACTTAAACATTAAAACAGAAACCATAAGCCTGCTGGAAAACAGATTAGGTAAAACTCTTGGAGACACTGGCTTAGTCAGAGACTTTATGAATAAAACCTCTATAGCACAAGAACTAACAGAAAGAATCAACAAATGGGATCTCACCCAACTGAAAAGCTTTTGCACAGCAAAAGAAGTCACTGGCATTGCTAAAAAACAACCAACAACATGGGAAAAAATCTTTACTACCTGTTTATCAGACGAAGGGCTATTATCTACAACATATAAAGAACTTAAACAGATCAAGGGTAGGAATAAATATGATTCTGAAAGAAAATAAAAGAGCATGTATATAGGGGGTGGGGAGGTGTGGGTGGGTGGGGATATGGGTAAAAATGAGAATTGACTGTGTCATATATTGGTACAAATTCCCCAATGTTATGTGTGATTGTGAGATGTATATAAATTGTACCAATAAAGAATTCAATTTAAAAAAAGATTATCAAATATGAAAATGTGAAATAACAATATAGCAAGCATTAGAAAATTATTGTATATGACCAAGGTATATGATTCATGCCCACCAGCAATCAATACCACATACCACAGTGCCAGTCATGGTGGCTCAAGCCTATAATCCCAACACTCGGGAGGCAGAGACAGGAGGATTACTGAGTTCGAGGCTTGCCTGGGCTACATAGTAAGCTCAGGGCCAGCTTGAACTACAAAGCAAGACACTGTCTCAAAAAAAAAAAAAAAGACATCATAAGAGTGCTATTTTAAATTTGTATAGACAAAGTAAATACAACTTAAAATTTTTACCTTTTCAGCATATTTTAATATAGTAAGCCTAACAGTTCTAAAAGTCCTATTCAACAAATCATTAATGTTTCACATACCTATCAGAAAAAGTTTTGGGATGCAAACATCCTCAAGTTATTTATATTTTAATTTGTCAATACATTTAAATCCATTAAGAGTTTTAGTCAGATTTCTTTTGAGATAAAAAGAAATTCAAAGTGCTGGGCGTGGTGGCTCACGCCTGTCATCCCAGCACTCGAGAGGCAGAGGCAGGCGTATTGCTGAGTTCGAGGCTTGCCTGGGCTACATAGTGAGCTCAGGGCCAGCCTGAACTACAAAGTGAGACCCTGCCTCAAAAAAAAAAAAAATTCAAAACAAGTTCCAATATTTTCTTATTGTATTAAGTGGATCATCTTGCTCTCCATCTCAAATATGTAAAAACAATTTTAGAGACAAATAGTCTTAGATGAACATTGTTATCAATGTTTTGTAGAAGGCCGGAGGGTTAGCTCAGTGGTTCCGGTGCCTGCCTCACAAGTTCAAGGTCCTGAGTTTGATCCCCGGTACCACATACAATGCTGGGCATGGAGACTCATGCCCACCAGCCATCAATACCACATACCACATACCACAGTGCCGGGCGTGGTGGCTCACACCTGTAATCCCAGCATTCAGGAGGCAGAGACAGGAGGATTGCTGAGTTCTAGGCTTGCCTGGGCTACATAGTGAGCTCAGAGCCAGCCTGAACTATAAAGTGAGACCCTGTCTCAAAAAAAAAAAATCAGTTTTGTGTATATATACAAAGATAAATGCATATTTATACTGAACTATAGCTCTAGCCTGCCAGTTATAATAGATATTAATGAATATATGTAGAAAATATGTCATCATCTGAATTTAGAATTACAATCTGAAAGTGCAGATTTAAACAGCATTCTGGAAGTTTGGGGACATGTCTCAAAGGCCAGAAAAATATGGAAGGAAGAAGAGTCAAAATCATACATTACCTGCATCCCAACCATAGGAACTCTGCTTTTATTCATTTAATCTATAGTGAACCCTTGACTTATGGACTCAGTTCAATCGTGAGGACTGATAGTAAATCAATCTGGTTGTAAATCAAGATGATTTTCCACATAAGAAATAATGGAAATGTCTATTATGCATTCTTAACTTTTTAAATCACCCTTAACTAATATTTTCAGGAAAGGGTTGTATGTGTATAATTTGCCAGAAAAAAACAGTAATTTTTCTAGTGTATTCAAAAAGTTATCAAATGTGCCTAATTCACCAGAAACAACAACTTCATACTGCACTCACCAAGTTGACACCTTTGGTTTGGAGGAAGGGAGGATGAAATGGAAGATGGTTATTATTTGGAAGAGAATCCCCTTCCATAGTAACATCAAGAATCTGGCTCTCTGGTGTTATTTCTCTCCTTGAGAGAGACTGTAGCTCACTAGGGACCTGCTTCTGCTTCACTAGGTCTCAACCAGAACTAAAAACTAATCTAAAGTTGTCTGTTTCTGTCTTTTTTTTTTTTTCTTTTTTGGAGACAGAGTCTCGCCTTGTAGTTCAGGCTGGCCCTGAGCTCACTATGGTGCCCAGGCAAGCCGCCGCGAACTCAGCAATCCTCCTGTCTCTGCCTCCCGAGTGCTGGGATGACAGGCGTGAGCCACCACGTCCGGCATTGTAGTATGCGGTGTTGATTGTTGGTGGGCGTGTTTCCACACCCAGCATTCTATGTGGTTACCGGGGATCGAACTCAGGTCCTTGCGCTTGCGAGGCAGGTGCCGCTGGAACCACTGAGCCAACCCTCCGGCCCCTGTCACTGTCTTTTCTTTAACACTGTTCCATAGTAGGACATGACATTGTCATTAGTAAGTGAATGGAACAATTGACTTTTCCTCTTTCTGGGTGGGTCTTCTCTACAAATGTCTGTAGCTCCGTCCATTTTTTTGGGATTCACTTATTTCAGAGGAACTTTATTACTTTGATTTTTTTTTATTTTTTATTTTTTTTTTTTTTTTGGCTTTTTGAGACAGGGTCTCGCTTTGTAGTTCAGTCTGGCCCTGAGCTCACTATGGTACCCAGGCAAGCCGCCGCGAACTCAGCAATCCTCCTGTCCCTGCCTCCCAAGTGCTGGGATTACAGGCGTGAGCCACCACGTCCAGCATTGTGGTATGCGGTGTTGATTGTTGGTGGGCGTGTCTCCACGCCCAGCATTATATGTGGTTACTGGGGATCGAACTCAGGACCTTGCGCTTGTGAGGCAGGCGCCGGAACCACTGAGCTAACCCTCCGGCCCTATTACTTTGATTTTTGACACTCCCCCTCCTTCTCCCCCACCTTCTCAGTTGCCATTTTCTCAGCCAGAGGTTGCTGAAGCTCCTCTGCAGACACCACTGCTTACTTGCAAGTAAGTACATAGATTATGCTATTGTGACAGTGTCATCAACCCTAGGGTCAACTGAGGACTCAGGTTCATCTGCAAAGCCTTCAAAGTTTCTCTTCTGTATAAATTTAAGCTACTCTTTTTTTCAAGCAGATTTCAGTGTCCTTAGAGAAATACTAGTAAAAGATTTCTCAATTATCTTCACACAGGAAAAGATGTTGTAATGTTCCTTCTAGAACTCTTTAAGGATTAAATCTGTACCTGAGACCATCTAGAAGCACTTTAGGAACAACTTGGTATATAGCTTCTTAAAATTAGCTATAACCGGGCCGGAGGGTTAGCTCAGTGGTTCCGGCGCCTGCCTCGCAAGCACAAGGACCTGAGTTCGATTGCATCGCCGGTAATCACATATAATGCTGGGCG
>PVIC010034241.1:0-19703 GCA_004025085.1 Thryonomys swinderianus
AAAAAAAAAGTATTCTTCTTGCATTTCAGTGTAGTTACATGTGTCTAATGAGTACCTCTGCTGTGCTCAACATAGTGCTTCAAATCCAGGTCATTGTGGACCATAAATATCCAGAATAAAGGCATGTTTTGTCCTTAGGAAGAGTGATGTCATTGTGCCCATCAGTACAGCACTGTCAGAGGGCTGTGCCTCCCACAGAAAGGCAGCAACACAGCCACCAAGGGCTGGCCTTAGACTACCCAGTCTACTTCTGATCCTCTTTCTATTCACTGCCATGTCGCTCAGAGAGGAGACTCAGAGTGGCCTATCCTCCATCCTCCCTAAGCCCTTACCATAGCCTTTTTATTCTTTGTCTCTGGCCATATGGCTGTACCTAGACATCTCTTAACTTCAGGAGGGCTGGGAGTGGTCTGTTTCCTCCATGCCCTTTCCTCTGTTCTGACAACAGCAAGTGGATAACAGAGTCAACTTCGAGGAGTGAAGCTGTGTTTTCAGTACAATGAAACGGCCATGGATATATGAAGAAACTAAATAACAGCAATGGTGACATGAGTATTTCAGAGATATAATATATAATAATAAGATTCTTATAATTGTGATAGACTTCAGAGCTCTCCAGATATCCTTAATGGGGACAGGGGTGAAACAGTAGGCCAGGAACTAAAGTTCATTTGTTTGTTTGTTTGTTTGTTTGTTTGAGACAGAATCTTGCTTTGTAGTTCAGCTGGCCCTCAGCTTTCTATGTAGCCCATGTAAGCCTCAAACTCAGCAATCCTCCTGTCTTTGCCTCCCAAGTTCTTCAATTGCAGGCATGATCCACCACATGAGCTTTGTGGAATGTGGTACTGGTTGCTGGTTGGAATGTGTCACCATGCCCACTGGGTATTGAATCAGGGACCTTGTTCTTGGTTGGCAGGGACCAGAACCACTGAGCTAAATCTCTGGCCACTAAAATTTTATTATTTATTTATTTTTTAATTTTTATTTTTGAGACAGGGTTTCAGTTTGTGGTTCAGGCTAGCCCTGCATTCACTATGTAGTGCAGGAAAGCTTCTAATTCACCAATCCTTCTGCCTCTGCCTCCCGAGTGCTAGGATTATAGCCATGAGTGACCACACCTGGCTATATTTTTATTTTTAACAAAATTGAAAAACTTAGAGGGCCAGAGGGTTAGCTCAGTGGTTCCGGTGCCTGCCTCGTAAGTGCAAGGACCTGAGTTTGATCCCCAGTAACCACATGTAATGCTGGCCATGGAGACACGCCCAACAACAATCAACACCGCATACCACAATGCTGGACGTGGTGGCTCACGCCTGTAATCCCAGCACTCAGAAGGCAGAGACAGGAGGATTGCTGAGTTTGTGGAAGCTTGCCTGGGCACCATAGTGAGCTCAGGGCCAGCCTGAACTACAAAGCGAGACCCTGTCTCCAAAAAGAAAAAAAAAAAATTGAAAAACTTAGAAGTCTGAACATGCTCTGCAAATAATGACATTGGACTGAGCTGTAGGTTTTGCTGTTTTATTCTGACTTTTCTAAGGCAAGATCACCCAACATTCATCCTCAGCAGAGATAATCTCTGGCACTGGCATAGATGATTGACAGGAAAGTGCTAGTTCTGTCCTAATGTAAAAATCTCTCCTGTTTCTCTTTTTCTGAGTTATCCTTGGCTCTTGGAACCAAGTACCAGTTTCTGAGTCCATCCCAACTTGGACTCAAATTGGACTGTGCTGAATTCTCTCCCCCTGCTCAGGATTCCTCCCTCATTAGCTCTCCAAGATGTAACCTTCATATCTTCATCTCATTTGTGTTAATGAGTGGCTTCAGAGGGTCATAGACAGGGCCACATCAATTTAGAGCACTCCACTTTATAATGTCAAGAAGATACTATTTCATAGATAGCACACACCCATTGACGGACAGTTGATGAGTGGGGGAAATGGTTCATAGATGAACATGGCAGGATGTAAGTAATGAAGAACTATGCTCTGCTGACAACTTGACAGCAATTTTAATTTTATTTTGTGAATAAGAACATTATAAATTTAACTGTTATTAGAAATATAATGTATGTAATACTTCACAAAGGTAATTTTAATAGACTATAAGGTGAGGTACTGAAGTCAAAAACCAGTTTCTGAGGGTATTTAAATGCTCACTCCTCTATGGGAAAGACATATTCTATATGTATTGTATTATGGTATATGTCAGAATTAATATTTCATGTATATTATAAAAACAAGAAGTTAGCCAAATAGGAGTAAACAGAAATACAAGTTGTACTGTCTTCTTTTCCTCTGTATGCCCTGGATTTATGTTTTGCTAGTCTTTGTGGCCAATGCTGTGGAAGTCAAGTTGGGCAGAAACCTGGAATAGATTGCTGCCTCCTAACACATACTGCATAAAGAGATCCCTCCAGAGTTTCTTCAGAGGCTGACTCCTGGTGCCCAAATCTGCTCTTTAAATTCTGTTCTCATAGGGCTGCAATGAAGTCCAGTGATACACCATGTCCCCCAGCTCTGGGTGACACATATGTTGCTTTCTGTGGATGTATTTTTATTAGTTCAGTTGTAGAACAACGTTCTACCTACCTTCCTGCATGTTTGAGTATGTTAAAATCATTTTAGAACATATGTTGGGACTCAGTAGATTTTGAGTAAGTCCGGAGAAATCCAAGGCTGTCATTTGGAGTGGAAAGGACATGGATCTCAAGGTCAGGTGGACCTGGAGACCTGAGTTAACTTACCATGGACAAGTGTTAGCCCTAGAGAAGTGGAGGCTGCTCTTGTTGGGAAGCCTGTCTTGCTCACAGGAAGACTCTAGCAGCATGGCTATCTATGTGAACTCTTCCTTTTATCCAGTGGAGAATTTGGGTTTCTTCCTGAACTTCCATTGAAAGAGACTGTGAATAAAAGCCTCTGAAAGAAAATATTATATTTGTATTTTTCTGAGTGTTTTTAAAAACAACAAAATTGTTCTTTTTCCCCCATGAGTTTATGATGTTTACATAGGAATGATTTTCACCCAAGGCGTGAGATTACACATTGAATTCAACATTTATCTGATTCTTATGCAGAGGTTACTTGGAAAATCTAATGTTTGGCAAAAAGTTCATAGATACTCTTCAAACCAATTCTAGTATTTAATTTTCAATATCGTACATTATTTTTATAAGCATACTGTATTGGAGGAAAAATATAAGATTTCAATACCAATTAGAATTTTCAAATCAAGTAAAAGTCAATCAAGTAATTATTTTAGAACAGGCTTACAGTTTGACCCTACAGTTTTACTTATACAAAAAAAGGGAAGAACATTATTAGATTATAGTATGCTTTCAATACTTTTGAGATTGGAAAGGCTACTTGGATTATAGAAGCTTCTAAAAATCTGCATTTTTTCTCGTGTGTTTATAGAAAATAATGGAAGATTGTCATAGACAACTAGAGGCTTAGGATTCATGGATAGAGACTAAGATCAGGCCTTATGTATTGTTTATGCATCCCTGGAGGAAATATTTGGACCAGGAGCCCAGAGCTCTCAGGGAGGACCAGCATATGGGTATGCTTTGGGGTAGCAATGCACTGCACTTGGGAGTCCTTGGGGTTTTCTCATGCTCTGGCCATTCCTTGAAAAAGAAAATCATAAACTCAATAGCTCATATCCTGGGTGTTTCTTCCTGGTGATTCCAGGGTAAAATCAGGCCCGAGGGCTGGGGAGTTGAGTCTCAGGTCCTCTTTCATGTGTGCATATCGCTCTGTTGTCCCCTACCTCATGGCTCTAGCTGTAGTTTGTTTGCTCTGTCTGATTCCAATTTGGAGAACATTCTGCTTTCTTCCCCTTTACCTATAATTCTGCTTTTTTTCTGCCTCAGTTAAATACATTTAGATTCTCTTCTGGCCTCTTATTTTCATTTAAAACCATTTTGGAAGTATTTTCCATTGAATTAGAATCTATGCTAGATTTATTTTATTTGCCTATTTTGGATTGAAACTGCATCCTTTAATCTCTCCCCTTCCCTAGTAGAATGATGAGTTAATGCATTTTACTAATTATCCACAGGCTGAGTGTCTGATTTAGTGCAGTGGACTATAAAGAACTCAGTAAAAACTTGTTGGGAGTGTGACTCTTCACTCTCATGTTAGGTATTCAGTCCATTTCTGAGTCTATTGACATAAGCTTTCTCAAATGTCTGAAATCCACTTCCTTGGTGATGTCAGTGAAAATCATTGCAATATCATAGATCATCATTATCTTTTCTGGGTTTCAGTCTTCTGTTCTCCAAGCCCCTCCCAAAATTCATGCTCATTCTAAGATGGACAGATGTGGGCATCACTTCCTCATCCCAACCCCAGTCTGTGCAGCTAGTGTGAAATTTTAAATTACTTACTTCAATTTACTATTCTTTTTTACATTGAACGCTTTATTGGTACATTTTATATACAGCTCATAATCACACATAATATTGGGGAATTTGTACCAGTATATGACAGAAGTTAATTCTCATTTTTACCCACATTCCTACCCACCCACACCTCCCCACCCCTATATACATGCTCTTTTATTTTCTTTCAGAATCATATTTATTCCTTCCCCTCATTACATTCCCACACCAAATTTCCTTTGGAAATTTCCCATTCTACAAAAACTGTCATACTTTCTAGAGCTCATTTACATCTACAGGTGCTCATATCAAAGAGAAGATCCAGTATTTGCCTATCTGTGATCTATTGATTTCACTTATTAGTGTGTCCTCCAAGTGTATCCAATTGCACATAAATGAATGAATCTTGTCATTCATTATGGCAGAATAATACTCCATATATATATATATATACATATGTATACATATATATACACATATATATACATATACATATATATGTATATATATATGTATATGTATATATATATACATATAAACACATTTTTATCCAGTCTCCAGTTGATGGGCGTTTGGGTTGTTTCCAAGCTTGAGCTATCACGAACTGAGCTGCTATGAACAAGGGTGTACATCTGTCTTTCCAATGTGATTTTTAAAATTCCTTTGGGTATATTTCTAGCAGGGGCATAGAAGGGTCAAATGGGACGTCTAGTCCTAGTCTTCTGAGAAATCTCCACACGTATCTCCACAATGGTTGCACAAGTCTGCAATCTCACCAACAGTGGAGAAGGGTTCCTTTCACCCCACACCCTCACCAGCATTTATTGTTGCTTGATTTTTTAATAGTAGCCATTCTTTGTGGAGTGAGGTGAAATCTCAGTGTTGTTTTCATTTGCATCCCTCGAATGACCAGCGATGTTGAACATTTCTTCATATGCTTCTTGGCTGCTTTGACTTCTGCCTCTGAGAAGTGTCTGTTCATTTCAGATGCCTATTGTTGAATTGGGTCTTTAAACTTGGGGAGGCTGATCTGTTTGAATTCTTTTTATATTGTAGATAATAACCCTTTGTCTGATAAACAGCTAGTAAAGATTTTCTCCCATGTAGTTGGTTGTCCTTTAGCAGTGCCAGTGACTTCTTTTGCTGTGCAGAAGCTTTTCAGTAGGATGAGGTTCCATTTGTTGATTCTTTCTGCTAGTTCTTGTGCTATAGAGGTTTTATTCATAAAGTCTTTTCCTAAGCCAATGTCTCCAAGAGTTTTACCTAACCTGTTTTCCAGCAGGCTTACTGTTTCTGTTTTAATGTTTAAGTCTCAAATCCATTGTGAATTTAGTTTTGTACACTGTGAAAGAGATAGGTCTAGCATTAGTTTTTTGGCAGGTTAAAGCCCAGTTTTTCCAGCACCATTTGTTAAAGAGGCTGTCTTTCCTCCATTGAGGGTGTTTGGCTCCTTTGTCAAAGATAAGGTGGCTTAGTGTATCTGGGGTTGTGTGTGGATCTTCTAATCTATTCCACTGGTCCTTTGGTCTGTTACTTTGCCAATACCATGCAGTTTTTATCACAGTGGTTTTATAGCAGAGCTTTATGTTGGGGATTGTAATACCCCCTGCCATGTCATGGTTGCTTAGTATTGTTCTTGCTATTCTAGGTCTCTTGTGTTTTCAGATGAATTTTTGTATTATTTTCTCTAGCTCTGTGAAGTATAGCATTGGAATTTCAATTGGAATTGCATTGAATCTGTATAGTAGTTGTGGGAGTATAGCCATTTTGACGATGTTCGTTCTCCCTATCCAGGAACAAGGGATGTGTTTCCACTTTCTGATCTCCTTTTCTATCTCATTTTTCAGAGTCTTATAGTTTTAAGAGTAGAGGTTTTTCACTTCCTTTGGTAGGTTTTTTCCTAGGTATTTCATTTTTCTGGGTGCTATTGTGAAAAGGGTTGACTCCCCAATTTCTCTTTCAGTGAGTCTGTTGTTTGTGTAGACGAAGGCTGTTGATTTTTGAGCATTGACCTTGTATCCAGCAACCCTACTAAATTTGGTAATTAAGTCTAATAGTCTTTTGGTTGAGCTTTTAGGATCCTCTAGATAGAGTATCATATCATCAGCAAATAATGAGTTTAACTTATTTTTTTCCTCTCTTTATTCGTTTTATATCTTAGTCCTGCTTGATTGCTATGGCTAATGTTTCCAGCACTATATTGAACAAGAGTGGTGACATCGGACATCCTTCTCTCATTCCTGATCTTAGTTCAATTTACTATTCTTATATTATGAATAATTATATATTACGGACTTTTTAAAATAAAAAAAGGCTCTGCTCTTGGACCAGGGATTATTTCTTTATCTATATGAATACAGTTTGTACATTGTTTTTTGAATTGCTAAAGTCAATTTCCTATTTTATGGACTTTTGGGATTGAGGTTGAAATTGTAGACTGTGTTTGTTTTTTGAGACAGGGTTTTGCTTTGTAGCTCAGGCTGGCCCTGAGCTCACTATGTATCCCAGAGAAGTCTTGATCTCAGTAATGCTCCTGCCTCTGCCTCCCAAGTGCTGGGATTATAGGCGTGAGCCACCACACTCGGCTAGACTGGGCATTTTTGATCAGTATATTTCCTATACCGTTATTGCTAGCATGTAGGAAAACATTTTATAACTTATTTTATTTATTGTTTTGTGACCTCAGGCCACTCAACCACCTGATACTCACTGTCATCTTGCTTTATCACTTTTTGATTTATACAAACATTTATAATCTATGATTTGAGTAATGGTCTTCAAGTATCTGCTCTAAACTAGGCACTACACTAGGGCTGAAAATCAATGAGCAAAATCTTTCTCCCCTGGAACAGGGCAGGGAAAGTTTTCAGGAACACTTTGCCTAACATGAGGAAACTCAGGGGCATTCCTGAGAAAGCTACTGAGCTGCATGCAGAAGGAGGAACAGGTGTTGCCCAGGAGAAAGGTTGAAAAAGTGTTCCAGGTGTGAGAAAACAGCCTGTCCTGTACAAAGCCACATTTTGCAGGGCACAGAATGCAGACACAGTGTTTTTCAACTTTCTTTCTTTTTTCATTTTCCTTTCTTTCTTTCTTTTCCTGCCAGTACTAGAAATTGAACTGAGGAACTTTGTGTTCAGCTAAATCTCGACACTATTTATTTTTTGTTTTGTTTTATTTAGAGACAGGTTGTCACTAAGTAAGTTGCCCAGGCTGGGCTCAAACCTGTGGTACTCCTCCCTCAGCCTCCCATAGTACTGCGGTGACAGGTGTGTACTATTATGCCTGGCTTGGACAATTTTGAGTGCTGACTTTGCTCCCTGTTCCTAGTGTGATGGTAAAGACAGCAGTAACATTTCTTGTTGTCTTTGAGTGAGTACTCTAGGGACTCTTCGACCCTGTTCTCCTTGGCTGCCTGTGGAGAGCAGGATCCTACCAGCAGTGGAGCATAAAGGCTGATTATTTCAGAGCCAAATTCAAAACAGATGTTGTATGGAAGGTCCAGCATCTGAGAAAGCTCTCATTGCACCAAATCTTCCAATTACTGTGAGCTGGGGAGTATTTGTGATTTCATTCTTTGTGGGTCTTGGCACCACTCCACTGCCGAATAGGAAAAAGAGCCAGGAAGGAGCAGGCCTTTGAAGCCCAGATTGGTGTGGCAGCTATGTGTAGTTTGGTGCGGCCTCAGAACTATATCCTGTGTTGGCACTGCTAGGTACAGTGGCAAATACCACCCACAGCTGCGATCTGGGGATGGAGTACTAGGGAGTACTGTGGCAGCCTGGAAGGAGGGAAGTAGAAGATAGAGACCCACTATTCCATGACTTGTCCCTTGGGTTTAGCTGGTGCAGAGGGGGTCCCCTCTTTCCTACCCAGTTCCTGTCTTGTGTTTCCATTCTTGGCTATGGAGTATATCTTAGGGATGGTGGTGAGGAAACAATATTGCTTCTCATGTATCCCTTACTGCAAAGCCCAGAGATCACCAGGGCATTCTCCAAGACAAATTTAAGTAGGCTCTTCCTTTTTCTGCCAATCCTGCACTTACAATAGCAGGGGACAGTGCCCCTTGAAGTATTGTGCCCAGGACTTGGACTTCTATTTCCTACCCAGTTTTGCCTGCCCCCCACTGTACAAGGGGTGGTCAGAGAATCTCATGTATATTAAAATAAATAATCTATTATATAAAAGTCATGTTACATGAATTTCCCTGAAAAGCTTCCCCTCGCTTTGAACACACTTACCCCATCATTCTTTCCACTTTATGAAGGAGTTCTGAAAATCCTCTTTCCTGAGTCTCTTTATTTTGAGTAATCAAAGATAGGGTGATTCCTGCTACCAATGAAAAGGCAGGCTTATACAAACATGATGATAGGTCATCATCCATTCACTGAATCTGGTACTACATGACTTCTGGCTCTTTCACATCAAAATGACTATGAAATATTAATGTTTTAAGTTGATTTAGGATGCTGAGGCAGCCACAAGTAGAACCACTCAAGAGATAACTTTAGCTGAACTCCAAGAAAGTAAAGTTTTTTTCTTCAGAAAATAAACTGATGGAATGAGTGTGTAAAAAGAGATGAGGAAGACCTTGAGGGGAACTTAGGACAATATGACTTTTAGTATAATTTTAAAAATTTAAACATTTGTTGTATTTTTCAATCACACTGTTGCTGTAAAAAAAAAAGGACTGAAGTGCAGTTGAACCTATGTCCAGTGTGGTAATCAGTCGTACCTGCAGGCTTCTCCAGGACTTCAGTGTCACAGGAGGCAACTGCAGGGACCCCTGATCTTCCTAGTAGTATCAGGGCTGAGCCCATCAGCTTGTAATTGTTTGACAATGATCATAGTGTTGATGAACGATATGTGAATTTAAGAGATAAAAGACTCATTTTTTGCTAAGTAGATTTACTCTCAGATTAACAGCTACAGTCTTACTCTTCCTGAAGAGTGTGGGTGTATCTACTTTCATTGGTTCTCACACATCCTGAACACAGTTTGGTTAAAGTTGATAACCTATTCAGTGAAAAAAACACTTATAATTTTAGCTTCTGTGACAAGATGCATACATATTTCAAGGCTTTAAAAAATCTGCAAAATCTTTCAAGTGAAGAATTGACTTTGACAAGTGTCATTCCTTCCAATGTTTTTTCATGGGCTCCAAATTCTATAGGAAGTCTTCCATAGTTTTAAAGTATAGGCTTATTTTTGTCTGGCTGTGTTCATGAGGTGTGGTGGACACAGTGACTATTAAATGTGTGGATAGAGTATTTTGTCTGAATCACTGAACTGGATTTAGCAATTTACAGGTGCATAATTTGTTTTAGATTAAAGAAATAACTTCATAAGACAACAGTACAAACCAGGGAAAATTTAGGGAAATATAATCATAGTAGATGTTTTTTCAAACAGGTACTCATTTCCTCCAAGGTAAACCAAACTTTCCCCATGCAGCTCACTGGGCTTAGCAGTCTCACTGGATCCTTTTTAACCATGTCACATGGGTGGGAGCCCTCCATATGGGAAACAATATTTGGCATGGTGACTCATGGCCACTGGCATTCAGAACCACATACTACATTGCCAGGCTTGATGGCTCATATCTGTAATCCCAGCACTTGGGAGACAGAGGCAGGGAAATTGCTGAGTTCGAGGCTTGCCTGGGGTACATAGTGAGCTCAGGGCCAGCCTGAACTACAAAGCGAGACCTTGCCTCAAAAAAAGTATTTATATTTAAATATATCTGTTTATATTTAAGCACAGTTCAATTACATCTTAGCCAGTCCTTTCCATATAGAGACCTTGATTCCACTTTCCTCATCCTCCAGTCTCATTAAGTGCCTGAATGCTTGCTTTATTGGATTTTTTTTTTTTACCCTACAGTCTAAATAATGGAGAATTAGTGTTCCTTAAAAGGTCATAGTTCTAAGACATGGCACAAGCTGTACATTTTCAGTGGGCCATGGGGTTTTGTACTGTTATCAAGCAGGTCACTGTTTTGGGCTAGACTGAAGTAGCATCTGTCATTTCTCTGTCACTGCTATGCACACAGTAGTGGTGGGTTGAATGGTGACCACATCCAAAGAGCTGCCTGTCCAGTGGGATAACCACTTGGTGCAGATAATTTTTCACATCTCAGTTAATTACAATGAAATCAAAGTAGAAATTCAACTGTCAGTGGCATCACCCATTCACTAAGGACTCCATAACCAGAAATGTATCATGGCCTCTGCTTTGGATTACAGAACATTTCTGTCTGTAGCCCATTCCTGCTTTAGCAGAAGAAAACTGAGTATTATAGCTCATGGAGGTGTCTAGCAGGCTTCATACAGAATCCTTATGCCATGTTTCAGTTTTCTAAGGTAAAATAGCCCTTGTCAGCCAGTCAGAGTTCCCATCGGCCCACGCATGGCTTCCTACAGGTCACATTTCAGATTTTAGATGATTCAATATTTTTAAGTGTTCTTCTCTCTCTGTTGGGCCCCTAGGTCCTGTGTGACAGACATGTGTGAGTGTCCAGTCCACAGAAACTGTTACTGTGAATCGCTTCTGGCCTACACCCGAGCCTGCCAGAGGCTGGGTATCAAGGTGAATTGGGAGCCACAGCAGCACTGCACAGGTAAGAGGTTTGAGGACCCACCCGTTAGAAATCACTACACTCCCCTAGGCAGTCACATGGGAGATTGTAGTCATGGACATGAGTGAACACAGCCCCTTGGTCAAAGCAAACTGGATTGCAGTAGTTTAAACACAGGGGTTTCCTTCAGGACAGAGAAGACAGTGCTTGAGAGAAATGCTGTGTGATGAACCCATTTTATCCATTTGAGCATTCCTACTCTTGCCAAATTCTCTCCACCTCTAGCCACCAGCATGCCCTTAGCATATGGGCAGCTCTTTCTGAGGCTTGAATTTTGTGTGGAGCAAGGAGATTTTGAACAAGTATAGCCACTTAATGCCTTTAGGATAAACATGATCATTTTGGAAAGAGATTGTTATCATACTGAAATATTTATTCTAATTCCCATTCCCCCTCCCACAGACAGATTTATATAATGGTTGTGAGGAGCAGTTTGTTCCCAAGAAAGTTAACTGGCTTTATTTCCTATACAATGAATGGTGCTTTTCATCCAAGACATATGTCTCACAAAGTGAATGAGAACTAACCATCATGCTGGATATTGGCCACTGTGGTGATGCTGATAGATTCTGGGTTACTGTGTTCCTGGATGCCTGCAGGAGAACCAGACAAAAACAATAAGTCAACAGTGAACACTTGCAATCTTTGCTAAGAATGAAGAAGGAAACACACATGCCAGAGCTCTAATTAACAAATAGAGAGAAGATGGATAGCTCTGGAGATAGGGTGAAGAAGGGAGTTTTCTGCATAGATGGCAAGGTGGCATTTCAGCACAGCCTGAAGGACCCCAAGGAGGCACATATGCATGCAATAGAGAAGAAGCACTTTGGACAGCTATGTGGTAGAAAAATAATAGTGCTTCAAAATGGAAGGATGCCAGTGTGGCTTAGGTTAAAGGACAAGGGATGTAGGAGCTCAAGATGAGATTGGGTGGGTAGAAGCCAACTGAAAAGTGCTTTGTGAATCTTGGCCAAGAGATAACCATTTATTCCAAGTGAAATGGGAACCACCAGTGGTCATCCCGAAGGCCTCCTTGTGTTTTCCAGAGATGACCCTATCATTGTACAGCATGATCCCCAACCTTTTGTCACCAAAGACAAGTTGTATGGAACACAACTTTCCTGTGGGATGAGGGATGCTTTGGGGATGACTGAAAGAGCACAGGACCCAGATCCATCACATGCATGGTTTGCAGTAGGATTCAAGGTGCTATGAGAATCATGCTGCTGCTGATCAGGCAATGATGTCATCATGGGGAACAGCTCTAAATACAGGTGAAGCTTAGCCCACACCTCACCTCCCACTGTGTAGCCTGGCTTCTAACAGGCCACTACTTATCCAATGCCCAGTTGTTGGGAGCTCTGGTATGGAGAAGAGATTGCAGGGGAAAAGATTGAAGGCAGTTTCCTGGCAGGATGCCCTTGCAGGAAGACCCTTGTGAAAACCCAATAAACCCCTGGATTGGGATGGTGGTAGAGCATGTGGAGAGAAGGGGGAAAAGTAAGAGTATGTTTGGAGTGTCCATACTACCTACTTTCTCAGGTGGAAGCATTAGTGAGGTGGACATGTGACATCTTAAGAGTGTCTACTTCATAGAAAATGCTCAGTCAGTGCTATCTGCTGATGTCCTTTAGATTGAATAGGAAATTACTGCATGTTTGTTACTTCTGTCATACATTGACCACATTTTCTATTTACTTAGGTTGACTGGAGTTTAGTTCCTACAGCAGCCTTAGAAAGGAAGGCTGGTCAAACTGCTGCAGGCTTTAGAGCATTTACATTTGTGGAGGACTAGAGTACCCATATAGGTGAAGAGTGGTTCAGGAAGAATAGCATCTATGTTATATTTATGGTGCACAGAAGTCTGCTCATTTAGACTAGTGGGTCTCAGCCTAGCTGGAATCAGAATCAACAGAGGAGCTTATAAGACATTGTAGAAACATATCCCTGGGATCCATGTTCAGATACCCTGCTTCTAGGGCCCTTGCATACCTTTAAAAACCTCCCAAGTGACTCTGACCTGAAGACAGAGCATAGAGCAGTGAGTTGGTATGTGTTTCCCTGATGCCTTTAGGGCTATGGTGACAGCACATGTGTGGTGGTTGTAAGCTTCTATAGCTGCCCTGAATACCATCACTGGTCTGTGTTTGGGAAAGCATCCGAGAATTTGATCTCTCTCTGACATTCCTTTCAGTTCTGCTGTCACCCCTGTAGGCCAAGTCCAAGCTTCCTATCAGAATTTAGTTTTCACAGCCAGAGCTTTTTCTACAGGGCTGCCCTCCTCAGAGGAGCATGGATATAGCAACAGTAACCCAAACCAAGGCATGGCTATGGTGCTGAGGGCCAAGGAAGTGGGGACATCTGTGCAGATACAATGTGAGAGTGATGTGTATGAGGGACTGAGTCCTTTCAGCCCCTCTGAATATTTTGACTCCCTTGCTATATTTAGTGTCCTGCTTTCTTTGACTACTAGAAAATAAATAAAAGAAATGGAGTCTAGATCTCCTCCCATCCATTGTGGTATGAGATAAGCCTAACCAGAATCCACTTCATATCATTAGTGGTGATGATGCTATTGGTGGATCCAGGATATACAGACTGTCCTCCTGGTCCAGGCTATCCTTAGCACCATGTCACCACACACTGAGGACTGCACATGTAACACTGGTATCCTGGAGCCAAAGTCACTTTTATAATAGAAAAGAAATGTGGCCCCTAAAAGCTTCCATTTACCTCTCAAAATTATGGTATCATCTGGTTAAGGTAAAATTCTATCACAGCGCAGCTGGAGAGGAGTGCTTACACACACACAGTCTGCAAACTATGAACATCCACAGTCTGACAGCTGTAACATGAAGAACTGAATTTTCAGAACTATGCAGCACCTCTCAGTTGCCTTATTTCGGATCTATGCAGAAGATTAAAGATGATATGAAGACAAATTGGTAGCTCCCAGTCATTCTGACCCAAAACAACACTGAAAGTTCCCTGAAGCAGAGAAGAGAAATGTTCCAAGTTAGAAGCCTGGATGTTGGATAAATAAGCACCAGGCAAGAATGCCTGAGTGATATGTTAACACCTGGCCCAGATTTTTAACTCCATAAGGACTCTTGTCATGGTAAATACCTATGAGCAGTGTCAAGAAGGACTAATTTATCCTGGGAATTATTAAATGGAAACTAGTATCTGAAGGTTTCAGTGAAGGTATATAAAATTTCATAATAACTTCTATTATCATGTATTTATTATAAGTGCTTCCTTTCCCCAAGTTTCACACTAGAGTTTTGTATATTTTATCTTACTCCATGCCTATAACATTATATTAGTCATATCTTATTTTTTAATTTTTTCCTTTATTGAGCTTATTGGCACATTTTAGGTTTACATTATTACATTCACATTCATCATTAAGAATTTGTACCTGGGGCCTGAGATTTAGCTCAGTGGTTCTGTCACCTACCTCACAAGTGCAAGGTCCTGATTTCGATACCTGGTAACCATATACGATGCGGGGCATGGTGATTTAAGCCCACCAGCAATCAGTACCACATACCACAGTGCTGGGCATGGTGGTTCATGTCTGTAATCCCACCACCCTCGGGAGGCAGAGACAGGAGGATTGCTGAGTTCCAGGTTTGCCTGGGCTACAGAGTGAGCTCAGGGCCAGCCTGAACTACAAAGCGAGGCACTGAAAAAAAAGTATTTGTACCTGTACATGATATATCTTGATTCTTCTTTTTTTATGATTCACCTCCACTCCCTTCCACCCTCTTCTATATACATCAGCAGTTTTTTCATTATGCCTTCCCTCTTCCCCATTATCCTTAAAACATTTTCTTCATATTGCACAATATTTTTAACCTCATTTACATCCTCAGTTTCTCACACTAGAGAAGCAATAATTGCATTTACACTTTTTTGTCTTGTTTATGATATGGTTTTAAGGTATACCCATTTAGCTATAAATGTCTTATCTTCCTGCCTTCCTGCCATCCTGCCTTCCTTCCTTCTTTTTTCTCTGTTTCTTTTTCTCTGTTTTTTTCTCTTTCTTGCTCTCTTTCTTTCTCTCTTTTTCCTTCCTTCCTTCCTTCCTTCCTTCCTTCCTTCCTTCCTTCCTTCCTTCCTTCCTTCCTTCCTTCCTTCTTTCTTTCTTTCTTTCTTTCTTTCTTTCTTTCTTTCTTTCTTTCTTTCTTTCTTTCTTTCTTTCTTTCTTTCTTTCTTTTTCTTACCTTCTTTGTCTTTCTTTTGAGACAGAGTGTCACTTTGTAGTTCAGGGTGTCCCTGAATTCATTATGTAGCCAAGGCAAGCCTTGAATTCACAGCAATCCTCCTGCTTTTGCCTCCTAAGTGCTGGGATTACAGCCATGAGCGACGATACCCAACACTGTGGTGTGTGGTTCTGATTGATGGTAGGTGTGAGTCACATGCCCGGTATTGTTGTATGTGGTTCCAGGGGATCAAACTCTAGACCTTGTGCTTGCCAGGCAGAAGCCAGAACAACTGAGCTAAATCCCTGGGCCTCATTTATCTTTCTTTAAGCCATATCTTATTTGTAATAATGTTGAGGCCTTAAAATGTTAAGGAATTTGGCAAAAGTCAAGAGCTCCAGAAAGCAAGGAAGTTGGGAATCAAACTCAGGTCTTTTTGCATCCTAGCTTCTGTTTTAATCATTCTGAAGACACAGAAAGGCAATAGCATTGTTTTAAAAAAACATAAATATATATTCATCTCTGTATTTTTATAAACACCAACCAAGTCATCACAATATTTGATATCTAAGTCTTTATATATTTTAGTGACTTTCCACTCTGTCATTTGTTCCTCCTGACATCTACAAATGACTTAGTGCCTTCAAGTTGTAAATTTGCGATTATCCTATCTCATGTGTCTTACACTCCTTTTCAAACCAAATGACTGTGATTGCCTACTACTGACACTGACTGGCCCTGTACGCTGGCAAATGCACTTTATAAACAGAGAAGTTTCTGGGAAAACATTGTGTACCTCCATGGATGCTCATCCACTGGGTTTCCTTAACACCTTCATCTAGCTTGCAGTTCCCAGATGACTACAGCTTCTTCCTTGCAGCAACTTTTCCCTAGTTTTATGTACCCAGCTTTTCTTTGGCTATTTGGATACCTGCTATAAAAGTCAGAAGGTATAGTGTTGTGACCTTCAGCATGTGCAAGTCGCCGGAGAAAAAAGATCTAGAAGGCACAGAGCCACACTTATTGATAAAATCAATTTGTAGTGTTTTTAAAAATTTAATTCTTTATTGCTACATTTTATATACATTGCACAATCACACACAACATTGGGGAATTTGTACCAGTATATGACACAAGTTAACTCTTATTTTTACCCACATCCCTTCCCACCCACACCTCCCCATCCCTATATACATGCTCTTTTATTTTCTTTCAGAATCATATTTATTCCTTCCCCTCATTACATTCCCACACCAAATTTCCTTTGGAAATTTCCCATTCTACAAAAACTGTCATACTTTCTAGAGCTCATTTACCTCTATAGATGCTCATATCAAAGAAAAGATCTGATACTTGCAATCTGTGATCTATTTATTTCACTTATTAGTGTGTCATCCAGGTGTATCCATTTAGTTTGCAGTGCTTTTAAAAATTATTTTTAAGAACCAGAGATATAGCTCAGTGGTTCCAGCACCTGCCTAGCAAGCACAAGGTCCCTGGTTTGATCCCTGGTAACCACATACAAAAATACTGGTTGTGATAACTCACCCCCACCAGCAATCAGTACCACATACCACAGTGCAGGCAAGATGGCTCATGCCTGTAATCCCAGCACTTGGGAGGCAGAGGCCGGAGGATTGCTGAGTACAAGGCTTGCCGGGGCTACCTAGTGAGCTCATGGCCAGCCTGAACTACAAAGTGAGACCCTGTCTCAAATTTTTTTTTTTTTTTTTAGTATGCAGTGTTTTTTATGCGTCACTGTATCTGTTTGAGTGCCCCTTGCAAAATAAATACATGCTAGCAATAACAACTTTGATAGTCTCCTGTTTTGGGTGTTTTTAACAAAATTAATTTAACAAAATAAATCTTTTCATAAGGCATGTATGTGAACCAAATCACATCTATGTTTTAAAAATTATTTTGTTGGGCTGGAGGGTTAGCTCAGTGGTTCCGGCGCCTGCCTCGCAAGTGCAAGGTCCTGAGTTCGATCCCCGGTAACCACATGTAATGCTGGGCATGGAGACATGCCCACCAACAATCAACACCACATACCACAATGCTGGACGTGGTGGCTCACGCCTGTAATCCCAGCACTCGGGAGGCAGAGACAAGAGGATTGCTGAGTTCGCGGCGGCTTGCCTGGGCACCATAGTGAGCTCAGGGCCAGCCTGAACTACAAAGCGAGACCCTGTCTCAAAAGCAAAAAAAAAAATATATATATATATATTTTGTCTTCAATTTGGATGACAATTGGACACATGGAGGACAAGAAGCAACAAGTCACTATTAACATTGTAAGATCATGTAAAATCTGTGCCAAATCCAAAGCAAATCTGGTGATATCATTTTCAGTTCAAAACCCTTCCAAGAATTACCACTTCTTGGGGTGTGGGATTGCTTGAGTTCCCTGGCTATTGTGTGTGGCTCCACTTATACCTCTATTTTCCCCAGTCTCCCTTCTCAGTACTCACCTCCATCCATTCAGCAACCCAAAACCCCAGATGTATTCATGTGTCACACATGTTGCTGCCCATACTGTCTCCTATTCTTGCCTGCTCTCTGCCTGGGAAGTTCTTCCTTTGTATCTGTATGACGAGATTCTACTTATCTCTCATAAACTCCAGGATCTGTTCTCTGCATGGTGAGTTAAAGCACTCTCTTCACTCTTTCACCATGTTCTGTGTCTTTCTGATGACACATCTTGCATTTTACTTGGAAACTCTATGTCCACCCACTTTACCTACTTACTCTCTTTGAACTGATGGTCAGGAATGAAATCTGTTTCCTGTTTGATCCCCAGGCTTATGATGTTGATCCAAGTTCTGTGCACACCTGAATACTGTGCAGATTCTAGTGCTGTGCAGATCTGAGTGCTATACAGATCTGAATACTGTGCACAGCTGAGTACTGAGGAAAGGTCTATGAATGGACCTGATCTGTAGGCTTGGTTCAAGGCTGCAGCTGAGAAGCCCTCCAGATTCCACCTTTATTTCCTCTTCCACAGCCATCCAGTGCAAGCATGGTGCTGTGTATGACACCTGTGGCCCAGGGTGTGTGAAGACCTGTGACACCTGGAATGAGATCAGTCCTTGCAACAAGCCATGTGTGGCAGGTTGCCACTGTCCAGCTGACTTGGTCCTTCACAGGAGACGATGCATCAATCCTGTCTTTTGTCCTCAGCGGTGACCTTTGTGCTGTCCATTGAGATTGAAATCTGGTGTCATTGACATTGAAGTGGAAGAGCCAGGGAAGGACTGCAGTGCATGTGTGTCTGACTCCACACACACAGAATGCATATGTGTACATACATAGATATACACAAAACATTTCATCATTTACATGAACTATACTGCAATATGTGTATATCTTTTGCTACAGGACATACATTGTTTCTAAGATCCTAATCTAAACCACTGGATATATTGTATAAGCATCAGGTACTTATAATGGATGGCATGCAGACATCACAGATGGCTGTGATATTACAAACATTTCTCATTCTTAAGCAGGTTTTCTAAGGACCCTCAGTTGCTTACCTGCATTAATTTTAACTTGAAGTCAGGATTTGTCACTGAATGGGCAGTGTTTGGAAAGGGGCACATTTATTTGGGAACATTTTTTTTTTAATAAAGGTATGTGTGTCTAAGACAGATTGGATGAGACTGGAGACAGGCCCTGATGGTCCTTGCAAAGTAAGGGATAAAGCTTCTAGATTTTGCTGGGTCATGGTCTGATATAGTTTCCACACTGGCTGTCACTAACAAATGGCACACCCAAGTAGTCGAGTAATTTCTTATCATCTTTGCAGAGTCTTTGAGCCTCTTAATTACATGTATGTGTGATAGATGTGATCATGAATGTGTAATGCATTGAGATAAGAGTGTCCAGATTATTTGTTAATGTTTTTGAGAATGAGGTGTTTGAAGAAACTGTTGCACAATAGATGAAGAAATATTCACGTTTTGGAATTTCAGATCAATCCAATGAGCAGATGGAGGCCATCTGTCCTTTGTGATTTTCCATATATAAAATGAAAACCCATAACTGTCTCTAGGAGATTCCTATCCTTTGGTATCTGGTGACTGTGAATGTGCTATAATTATTAGACAGGACAGATTTACTGAGCACTACCCTTAGCATCATTCTAAACAAATGTTCTATATACTTTTTTTCCCAATTTACTGATAATGTCACTCAGTCATCATGTTATTTTCTCAACTTTTTATTCTGTTAAGTGAAAATTTCAACAAAACAAAATCTACTGATATCTAAATAAAATGTTATGCATTGTAATAAATAATTGATTAAGTTTAAATCTATGTATTTTCTTCTAGATATCCTATGTTGTACTTTATAAATCTAGTATACCAACTTCAAGCCAGTTCTTCCTTCCTTCTATTTCTTTCTTTCTTTCTTTCTTTCTTTCTTTCTTTCTTTCTTTCTTTCTTTCTTTCTTTCTTTCTTTCTTTCTTTCTTTCTT
>PVIC010034242.1:5512-19794 GCA_004025085.1 Thryonomys swinderianus
TCTTGCTTTGTAGTTCAGGCTGGCCCTGAGCTCACTATGGTGCCCAGGCAAGCCGCCGCGAACTCAGCAATCCTCCCGTCTCTGCCTCCCGAGTGCTGGGATTACAGGCGTGAGCCACCACGCCCAGCATTATATGTGGTAACCGGGGATCGAACTCAGGTCCTTACGCTTGCGAGGCAGGCGCCGGAACCACTGAGCCTACCCTCCGGCCCTCAATGTCATTTTTTTTGGTACAGTGTACCTCGTTTATACAGTACTGTAATTTTTGCTGATCATACTGTATAGTACTGTGTTGTTGTTTTATGTGCTGTTATACATTCCAGTACTGCAGGTAAGAGTTATGCAAATAAAAGTGAAGTCATCAGGTCGGAGCTTCCTTCAACCATTTCTTTGTTCTGAATGTGGTAATGTACATACTGTACACAATTCCTCATATAGTGACTGATTCATTTAACAATGAAGTCACAGGAATGGGACTCAGTCATTAAAGGAAGAATGCCTGTAATTAAAAGCACTGTTATGCTGGGCCTGGTGGCTCACACCTGTAATCCCAGCACTCGGGAGGCAGAGACAGGAGGATTGCTGAGTTCGAGGCTTGCCTGGGCTACATAGTGAGCTCAGAGCTAGCCTGAACTACAAGTGAGACCCTGTCTCAAAAAAAAAAAAAAAAAAGCACTGTTAGGAGGTTGGGCCTGGCCAAAAAAGGGGGCCACTGGGGACATGACCTGGAAGTGTTCACCTCCTTCATCAGCTCCTCCCCACCCCTTTGCGTCCTAGCCTCCATGCCAAGAGTGGCTCTCCTCCTCCAGACACTCCCTCCTGCCTTGGAGCCAGTAACAATGGACTATACCTCTAAAAGCCATGAGCCAAATAACCGTCTCCTCCCTAAAGTGCTGGCTATTGGGTATTTTGTCCCAGTAGCAAAAAACTGACTAAGACACATGTCCATGCTCAAGGGTCCAGTAAAGCTGGTGTGACGGCTTGGCTCTGAGCCCCTGCCAAGTGACACACGTGCTCCTGAAGCCTCTGATGTGACCTGAAGAGTAACTTGCAACCCTGGGCATGGGCGGCAGGACTGTGTGGCCAACTTGTCCCCTTCCTATGCTGGGCCCTACTTGACCACTAGACATTATAGGATGGCCCCTTCTGGCTTCATCAGGACCTTGCTAACCTATCTGCACAGTGTGCTATGAACTTCTAAAAGAAACAACACTGTATAAATCACAAGGACTGAAATCTAGTTTTTATATTACAATAGAGAAAAAGCAAGCCTGCAAAGATGGCCCTAAGGTCAGCTGGAGGGAACAGCAATTGATTTGTCCATGGAGACATCAAGCAGCAAGTCCCTGGCCAGCTGTGGCCTGCCCCATGGGCACACCTGCACCAGAGAAGCCACTCTGCCCTCTTTCATACTTGGAAAACAAATTAACACCTTGGTAAACTGATTACATTAACAGCGTAAAGCTACCTGTCTGATGAAGGGGATTGGGCAGTAGTATCTGGAAGTTACATTTTCAGACTCAATGAGTTTTGCTAATTAAATTTATCCCTTGCAAAAGGACAGTTGTAGGAAATCCAGATGAAAAGAGCTTTGGCTTTTGTTTGCTTAAGTACTTCCTAAGCAAGGACCATGAGCTTTGTATGAGCTTTGGAATGTCTTATTTTCATTCCAGCCTCACTATTACCCCCAGGAAGCCATTTTAAAACAATTACTATATATGAATACTCTGGGAGGCTGAAGTGGGAGGCTCCCAAACTCAAGTCCAGCCGCCAACTTAATTACTTGGTGAGATCCTTCTCCAAATTTTAAAAAAAGAATTGCGAAGTCTCTGGGTTTAGTCCTCAGAACCAAAAAAATATCAAGTATGGGCTTGATGGTGGGTTAGAGGGGCCAGTCCTCCCCCTGACACCCCTCTGCAGTCCCACAATAGTCTCTGCCTCAGGAGCGCTGTGTGATGGTCCACAAGGAAGCTGCCTCTTTCCAGATGAGCAAAACAGCTCAGAGGCTTCAGGGAGTACTTGCACTTGGCTCAGCCTTGGGTAGGATCCGAGTGGAGCAGGGAGAAGGTGAAAGTCATCCGTGAAGAGGCCCAGCAAGCACCAAGGAGTGGGAAGGGCAGTGTGGAGAGCAGGAGCCAAGGAGTTGACCAGACTGTGCAGATAGTCTAACTTGGGAGGAGAGAGACAGGTTGGGCATGTGTGCCGGAACAAGACAAGGGCTGAGTGACTGGCTTTGTCTTGTGTTCCAGAGCCCCAGCACTCATCTATGGGACTGCTTCGCTCCTGGTGACTTGACCAGGCTCACAGGCTGTGCAGCTTCACAGCAGAAGTGTTTTCTTGCAGCCCTGGAGGATGGAAGTGCAAAACCAAAGGGCTGCAGATAGATCCCCCAGTCCCCCCCACCCTGCACCACCCTCCTCCTTGATTTACAGACTTCTCCCCACACAGATGGCACCCAGTGTAGGGCAGTTCCACTTAGGATTTCTCACCTTCATGATGGGCTGGATGCCACACACATGCACAAGAAACTGCACTTCACATATTTTGGATGAGGACCCTTCCCCAGCTGGTGGTGTGTTTACCCTGTTCTCTCCCCAGCTGGACGGCAGCAGGAAGCCACAGTGTCCACCTACCAGGTGACAGAGAGGGCAGAGTGGGCATCCCACACCACACCATGCTGTTGAACCATGATGTCCTATAGATGAGGGATCCTATGTGCATTTGAAAAATAGGGTATTTTCTACTTGTGATGAGTTTACTACTCCGTGTGTGTGTGTGTGTGTGTGTGTGTGTGTGTGTGTGTGTGTCTGTGTGTCCATGTGGGGTCGGAATGGGGAACCTCAGAGACCCGGAACCATTGTGGTCCTGTGAGATAGGGCCCATGCAGTGAGACCACAGCAGCACGAAGAACCAGCTAGAGGGCAGAGGTGTGGAGAGGCTGTGGAGGGCTGGGCCTGGAAGGGTGGGAGGTCATTGAGAGGGCCAGGGACCAAGGGTCTGTGTTAATAAGAAGGTGGACCCACAGCTTTCAAACTCTCTAGAAGTGCTGGACAGGATCACACTGCTAGGCGCTTCTCAGTCAAACTCATTAGCTTAGTAAACTGTGGCTCCGAGCAGGACATTTAAACAGGCAGGACCCTGTCCTGGTATCACAACTGAACCTGAAGAAATGCCCAGATGCTAGGCCAGAACCCCAGCTGGCAGGAGGACACTCCCTTCACTCCTTGCATTGGGTACACTAAGCAACCTCGCCAGCCCCATCAACTCGGAGAACCTGATGTCCCCTATCATGTCAGTGGCAGACTGTGTCTCAGTGGGACTGAGGTTTCTGAAATATATTTTTAGACGAGTTCAAATAACAATCAGGAAAAGTCAGACTCACAGCTGATATAAAAAAAATGGCACACACAAACTAATAATAATAATAATAAAATAAAAATAATCAATTCACTTCCACAGATTATATCTAGAAATTCCCAGGGGATGAATAGATTTTGAGAAGAGAAAAAGAAACTCTATTTTATGGGAAAGGGGACAATAACCTCCTCTTCCCATGAAGCAAATGATGGAACATGGTCTCGGCCCCATAGATACACACCGCACATTTTCAGGATGATGCAAACAGGAAATCGATAGGATCTTTTATATGTGAAAAGACATTATCTCTCTAGACTCCAGCACAGCTAATCGGGCGACAGAAGATCTCCACAAAATCTTGCCACTCACATTCATCTTGGTCCTGGGACAGTAAGTAGCCTTTAAATTCAGAGCTTTGTTTGTTCTTAAATCGCCCTTATTATTATTTTAGAGATAATTGCATTAAAAGTGCTGCCCTTCGTTACAGGCAGAGAACCTTGAGATGACACCACATGACAAGTGTCTCCTCGAGAGCCGGGTGCTCCTGGAAAGCCCCCCGCACCCCTTCCGCTCGGGGTGACGGTCCTATCATCAGCCACCCACAGCTTTATCAGGGCATAATGTGACAGCTAGGACAGCTTGGTGGGATTTATGGGATCTCCTGGGTTTTGCTTTCATTGATCTAAACTAGAACCAAAGTTAATATTAGCAAAAATACTCTGCACCAGGGTCATCTTCGCGTGAAAGGCTCCTGTGACTGGTGTCTGTGAACATTTATTACACCAGTGTCCTCAGCTGGGTCTGGGGCAGGATGAGTCTCAGGATACTCAAAGGACTAGACATCCCGGCCTCTCCTCCCACAAAATGATCCAACTACCATCTTGGCCAGGTATATTATCTTCCCAAGGAACTCATTTAATCATCGCAGGGTACAGAGCTCATTCGCATCACGTTTGGATCTAGTGCCAGCTCTGCCCTTTTCTGCTTGGGCTGCCATAGCAGAGTATGAAAATGAAGTGACTACAGAGATTAATTTCCCGAGACTGGAGTCTAGGACTCCCAGGGTCCTTGGCAGCCCAGGCCATCCTGGCTCGAGGGCAGGGACCCTTCCTTGCTGCCTCTGGTCCTGCAGCTGGCTGCACAGAACTGCCCTTCCCTTCTGTGCATCTTTGCATCCCTGGCCTTCTGTGTGTGTCTATGTCTAAATCACCCTGGCTATAGGGACACCAGGCATTCTGGCCCAGGCCCCACTGTAATGGCCTCATTTTAGTTTAATTACTTAAAAGGTTCTGTCTCCAATACAGTCTTGTCCTCAGGTACTAGGGGTAAAACTAGACTTCTATGTATGAATCTCTCAGGGACACAAATCACCCCATAAGAGACCACAAGAAAGTTTGCACTCATTAAGCATAGATGAGATAACCCCTAATATGATCATGTTAACTCAGGCTCCTCAACCTCAACACAGTCAACCTCCTGTGCAGATAATTCTTTGGTACAGGGACTGTCCTGGGCTTTCCATAGGGCACTCAGCAGGAACTCTGGTCTCAACCCCCCAGACACAGTACCACACCACTCCATAAGAACCTAAAATTGCTGGGCATGGTGAGCACATGCCTATAATGCAAGCACTCAGAGGCTGAGGCAAGAAGATCACCATGAGTTCAAGGCCAGACTGGGCTACATAGCACAATCCTGTCTCAAGAAAAGAACCCAAACGTCTCTGTTCATAGCCAGATGTCCCCTCATGGGTCAAAATCACCCTGATTGAGAGACACTGAATTAAGCGAACTGCTGGCCACACTGATGGCAGTGCTATAAGTAGATTGAAAGTGTGAAGGTGGGGATTTTCCTCACATGTCAACCAGACAATGTTTCCTAAAAGCAATGGAGCCTGAGTAATTCCCTGAGTGTTTGGACACGTTCATTAATTTCACAAATATTTACTGAGTGCCAAGTATATGTCAGGTGCTATTCTGGCACCATAGGGAAAGCAAAGGACAAAGGAGATTTTTTTTAAAAAACACCTGCATTAAACATCATAATTTTAGTGGGAGGACTGAAAATAAACAAAATAAATAAAATCTGTGGTATGCAATGTGGTGCTGTGTGGGAATGAGAAAAGGCAAAGGATGCAAGGAGGATGGGAAGTGTTGGGGCAGCTGATTTTCCATGCAGGGGCCAGAGCAGAGCTGGCTGGGACACGGGTGCAGACCCAAGATGATGGGTGTCAAGACCTACAGATCCAGGGGGAGAGCGCAGCAGGCAGGGGTAACAGGAAGGGCACTCCCTGGTCCGTTTGAAAGAGGTGGAGACAGAAGCGAGGGAACGACAGGAGAAGCTGGGGGACAAAGTCAGTGAGGGAAAGTGAGAGACAAGACGCCGCAGTCTCCTCCCATCTGCACAGACATGTTCCAAGACCCCCAGCCAATGCCTGAAACCTCATAGCACCAAACCCTACAGACACTGTGTTAACATGCAGATGAAACAGTTGCTTTTACACATTAGGTGCAAAATAAGAGATTTATCACAGTAACTAATAATAAAATAGAACAATTAAAATAAATAATAGAAGTTATATGAATGTGGTCTCTCTCAATTATATTTAAAGTACCATTCTTACCTTTGGGGGGATTAGGTTGGTTTCGTTTTTGGTTTTGTGGAGACAAGATCTTCCTATGTAGTTTAGATTGGTGGACTTTCTTTTTTCTTTCTTTCTTTTTTTTTTTTTTTTTTTTTGGTAATGGGGATCAAACTCAGGCCCTTCTGCTTCCAAGGTAGGCATGGCCAGGGGGCTGGGGATTTAACTCATGTGGTACCATACCAACCTTGGATGCACAAGGGCCCAAGTTCAATCCCCAGTACTGCAAAAATTAAAAAAAAAAAACATGTCCCAAGGTAGGCATGGTACCACTTGAGCTAAATCTCCGGCCCCTGCTATGTAGTTTAGGAAGGTCTTAAACTCATGACAGTCCTCCTGCCTCAGCCTTACCATCACCCTCCTTGTGATGATAAGAGGTGATTCATGCCTAGTAGAGAGGACAGGGGAGGTGAATGAGGTGGACATTATGACCACAGAGTACACTGCAGGATGAGGGTTACTGGGATGCTGATTCTAGAGTGAAGTGCCTAACGGGGTAGCATATACAGGGTGGATACATTAGCCAAAGGGATGATTCATGACCCAGGTCAGGATTTCAGCATGCTATTCAACATGGTCTGCAATTTAAAACTGTTCATTTTTGGAATTTTCCACTTGAAATTTTCATCCATGATTGAACTTGGACAACTGAAACCACAGAAAGCAAAACTGCAGCTAAAAGGGCTTTTGTTGAGATGCCCTGGGTGACATGGGAAGCCCACACTGCCTGCTGTGCACCAGGCCACTCCAAAAAAGGGGGATGTGGGTAGGCAAGGCAGGAGATGAAGCAGCTGACTCCTGGCATCTCCAACAGAAAGAATGACCCATGGAGGAGCACAGTGAATGCCACGGGTGGATATGTTTGAGGGCAAAGGCCATGAGTTTTGATGATGGCCAGATGAAAGGGAGATACAGAGAGACAGAGACAAAGAGAGAAAGGCCGTTCTTGGCTTCAGCAAAGAGAAAAACAGAGATGCTCTGAATCAGCAGAAAGGAATCCGTCAAACTTTTGCAGGGGGTAGTGGGGTATCAGAGACCTAGCTGCTTGTTGGTTTTGCCTATGGATATATATGGTATTAAATCTACCATTATTAAGTGCACAGGCTTATAACATTTAGTACATTCACATTATTGCAACACAAGCACCATTGTTCATCCCCAGAACCAAAGCACATTTCAACACTGGAGTCCACAGCAGAGCTGGGGGGCCATTTGGATTACTGGACATCCCTTTTATCCAGGGACAGTTCAGAGGATGCCATCGTCCTAAGGTAGTTAATAGTGGCTATTTTCACTGTGAAAAGTATTCCAGTCTGAACAAGATGGCCACCCCAACTATACTCCGCTTTCTCTCAACTAGGAATTACTAAGCAACATTTTTGTTTGTTTGCTGTAGTGCATTGAACCCAGGGCTTCCGCACTGATCTACATCTTCAGCCTTTTTAATTAATTCATTCATTCATTCTTTTTTTTTTTTTTTTTTGCTTTTTGGAGACAGGGTCTCGCTTTGTAGTTCAAGCTGGCCCTGAGCTCACTATGGTGCCCAGGCAAGCTGCCGCGACCTCAGCAATCCTCCTGTCTCTGCCTCCCGAGTGCTGGGATTACAGGCGTGAGCCACCACGTCCGGCTCATTCATTCATTTTTGAGACAAGGTCTTGCTTTGTAGTTCAGGCTGGCCCTGAGCTTGCTATGTAGCCCAGGCAAGCCTCAAACTCACAGCAATCCTCCTGCTTCTGCCTTCCAAATGTTGGGATTACAGGCATGAGCCACCATGCCTGGCATTGTGGTATATGGTACTGATTGCTAGTGGGCATGAGTCATCACACCTGCTATTATTGTATGTGTTTACTGGGGATCAAACTCCAGACCTTGCTCTTGATAGGCAGGCATTGGAGCCACTGAGCTAAATCTCTGGCCCTTTTTTTTATTTTTTATTTTTTGAGATGAGGTCTCAGTAAGTTGCCCACATTGGCTCAAACATGCAATCCTCCTGCCTCAATTTCCTAGAGTGCCTGGATTACAGGTATGCACAAGGACAATGGGATTTGATGACCCAAAATCTCCTCCACCAAGGCCCAGCTCCTCCACCAGGCCACACCTCAGTTGTCTGGAACCAGAGAATTCCTGAAGTCTGTATCAGTTGAGGACCAGCCCACCTTGGAGAAGCGTGTGCACAGAGCAGTGGTGCCCTTGGTACTGCCAGGAGGGGGGTGCACGCCCACAGCCCTGATATGGAGTACTTGTCCCAGATCTATCTCCCTCTTCTGTTCACTGGTGCTGATGCACTAGACAAATGATGGATCTAGACTGGCAAAATCTTCAACTGGTATGGCTCACTAGAATATCTTCCCACCTACCCTGTGGGGAACATCTACTTGCTCGTTGACAGCAAATGTCACTTACCTGTTGACATTTACACACATACATGCCCAAGTAAGAGAGAGGAAACTTCAGAGTGAGGATCACGAGGGCCTGGGGTGTTTCTTGGGGAGCCCCAGGCTTCCTAATATGGTAGGAAACCGAGGAGCCACTGATCTCCATCCTGAAGTCCCCTGGGACATCCTCAGAATAAATGAAACTCGTCCCAAAACAATAGCCTTTGTGTAGCTCTGAAGTTTACGAGTACATCTGAACCATTCTAGCCAAGCTTTCGTTGCCACGGAAACCATTTATGATGCCACAAAAAAAAAGAAAGATTCTGACCAGAATGAAGAATGGAAACTCGCTTTCAAACGAGGTTCAAGTGGATGGAAATTGGAGGGGAACCAAGGCCTATGCTCAAGGCTTTGGTCAGGCTCAGTAACACTCACAGGACACCGAAGGACAAGGGTTATTGCCTGAGCAGAACCCATCCATCCCAGGTTAATTCCAATGATCTTCTCAGCTACATGGCCCTTCCAAACACTGCTTTACCTTTCTGCTTTGTCTTCCTAAGAAAAATGGGTGTTTGCAGTCAGGGGAAGGGATGTCTCTACAAGCCAGGCATGAAAATAGTGGGTAGAAGCAACCAGAAGTCACCAAGGTATGAGTTTCTTTGGCCGCTGTAACAAATAACCAGAAATGTAACCACCTAAACAACAGAAAGGTATTCCTTCAACAGTGCTACTGGCCAGAGACCAAAATCAGGTGTTAGTAGGGCCCACAATCCCTCTGGAGGCCATCGGGAGGACCCTCCTCATCTCTCCCAGCTTCTAGCTCAGCTCTGTTCCAGGTTGTGCCTCCATTTCCCCTTGGGTCTCTGGGTCTCAAATCTCCTACCTTGTTTTCTTACAAGGATACCTGTCCTTAGTTCTAAGGTCCCCCCTAAATTCAGGGTGTCCTTACGTCAAGCTCCTCAGTCCTATCTGCAAAGACCTTTTCTCCACAGTAGGCCACATGCACAGGTTCTGGGGGCCAGGATCTGGGCACATCTTGAGGCACCACCACCCCACCCACTACACCACTTCCTAGGAGGTGTCACCTTGGCAGCTACAAAGCCTCCCACTCTGAGCACCACACGGGTGCGTCCTGTGCCAGGACACTCTGGCCAGCCTCGGACCCAGCACCAGAAGAGAACTGGGGCGTTGCCACACTTACTCGGAACCTTGAAACATTTGTCTATTTGGATTGTTTGCAAAGAATAGTGACTCAACACTGTGTGCCACACAGGTGCCCGGAGGTAGGTGGCCTCTGGACCAGAGCCATGGATGCAAGTGACAACACCCTTTGCCTCCATCCAAGACACAGCATTTGTGCTGCTCTTGGGATTTTCCCCCAAGCACTTCGCAACCTCCTTACACCTCCACCTTAATGGGAGAGAGGAGGCCTGAGGCATGAGGAGGGTAGGACAGGTTCTAGTGCTCACCAGCCTCCTCCTCTCCAACTCAGGGCGATGCCGCAGACACTCCACTCTCCATGGATGCCGTGGGAGTGCAGACAGCAGAGGCAAAGCAGGAGAGAGAGGCCGGTCACAAGTGATGCCGCTGTGCCTGGCCCCATCTAGGGACAGGGCGAGGGCAGGACTGGGACAGGAGGAAGCCTGTTTAACCACCTTGGAGGAGTGGCCTCTGGCCCCTCCTGGTCTGCAGAGCGGTGAGGCAGGTACAAGTGACAGCCACTGGGTCATCGGCATGTCAGGCTCGCAGGGACCCAGGCAAGTGGCTCTGTTGGTGATTCCTTCTCTGTGGAACCAGCTCAGGTGAGTCCTCTTGTTAGCACATCCATCACCTTCTGAACTCGGCATCCTGTTCGAGGAGTACATGGGGTCTCATGCAGCCTGCCAAGACACAAACACATGCCAGCGCCCAGCGCTGCCCCGAGCCCTGCCCTGTGAGCCAGTCAGGAAGAGGCAGAGGAAAACTCCACTTGAAAGTGTTTCACAGCAGAGACAAGTTTTGGTCCTATAATCCTACAGGACCTGGAATACTACACACCTAGAATAGTCTCCAGTCTATAATACATACATCAAGACTAGGATCTGCCTAATCATGAAACCCAAGACAAAAAAAGCCAAGGTGGTAAATAATGTTGTGTTTTCCACATGGAAGGAAGTCATGCATATGGGGGTATTGAGATAGTCTCAATATGTACGTAATTCAGGCTGGCCTCATATTCATGGCAGTGATCCTCCTGCCTCAGCCTCCAGAGTGTTGAAATAACAACTGTGTGTCATCACACCTGGCTGGTCATGCTTTTTTTTTTTTTTTTTAAGACAGGGTCTCACTTTGAAGTTTAGCCTGGCCCTGACCTCACTATGTAGCCCAGGCTAGCCTCAAACTCAGCAATCCTCCTGCCTCTGCTTCCCGAGTGCTGGGATTACAGGCGAGAGCCACAAACTCAGCACTGTGGTATGTGGTGCTGATTGCTGGTGGGTGTGAATCACCACACCCAGGATTGTTGTATGTGGTTACTGGGAATAGAACCAGGGTTTTTGAGTTTGCCAGGCAGACGCTGGAACCACTGAGCTAAATCTCTGGCCCTGGTTATGCATTTTTTTAAAAAACAGGAACAACCCATACCTTGTCCCCAAAGTCTAAAAACAGCTACCTCTGAACAAACAGGCAACTGGCTGCCATGTCCTGAAGCCCCCTCTTCCACACTAACCCTCCAACAGCAACTTTCTGCCCACCTGTTCCCTGGGGCCACAAGTCTGCCCTCTGCTGGTGAAAGTGCATTCACGCATGGTCACAACTGGGAAGCAGGGGACCCAGGCTGTGGCCCAGGAACCAGTGTCCTTTCTTCACACACAGTAACACACCACCCCTATCTCCTAACAGTGATTGCATCTCAGAGCCAGAGCTGTTGAGTGGGCAATAGAACATTCCCTGCCTCTGTGGGTCATAGATAACATCTGTAAACTCTGCAGAGCCCAGGGAATTGTAAAATAAAGCTGGCCTTACCACAAGATAGTATAAGTTTGCTGAAATACCATCATACAGATTAATCTAAAGAAAACAAAATAAATAAATAGGCAGTAATTAAAACAAAAACCTGTGCCACTCAGAAGGCTGAGGCAGGAGGACTGCCTTGAGTTTAAGCCCAGCCTGGGTTACATAGTGACGACCTGTCTCAAAAATACAACTGGATTCTGGCTTCTCAGTTCCCTCGCTCACAGAGCAGGGACTTAACTTCTCTAAACCCACTGAGCCTAACTGCGTAACAAGACTGTTCATAATTATGCAGACTAACTTGGTTAAATGAGATAACTGATCAGGTGTCACAGTGGCCGGGACAAGTTAAAAAAGAAAAATTTAGAGAATGATACTGGGGGGTTCAACTCAGGGCCTTCACACTGAGCTATGTCCTGACCCATTTTACTCCAGGAAAAATTTATTTTTTATTTTTTATTTTTATTAGTCCATGTTTGCCATAAATAATGACATTCTTTGTGGATAATTGGTAGATATACATAAAACATCTTAATTCTTTTTATGTACTTTTTTAAAATTTTGAGACAGGGTCTGGCAAAATCACTAAGTTACCCAGGTTGAGCAACTCTAATTTTTGATCCTCCTGCCTCAGTCCCTCAGAATGTTGGTGTTACAGATGTGTGCCATCACACCAGCTACACAGAAAAGATTCTTCAAATGCCACTAAATAGTTTTTAATTATTCTTTTTCTAAAAGCAAGTAGGCATTAAGCACTTTGTGGTGTGGGAATACTTGGTCCCCGTGTGGGTCTCCAACAGGTATTTCACCCGGTGATCTGGGGATCCTGGTGGTTGGCACAGGCAGGGACAGCACTGCTGGCATCTTGCAGGTGGCAGCCAGGGATGCTGGTCCACTCCCTGACAGTACAGAACAGCTCAGCTCTGCTTCTGCCTAATGAGAAACACCTTCAGCTTCCTCTCAGGAGGACCAGGGCTCACCAGCCACATCCACAAGCAAATTTGGAAGCCAGAGGAGGTGGGCAGCAGCAGGGGGCCATAGGCAGTGGTTGCACCCCTGTGATCCAGAGTTTCCATCTCTGGCAGTAGGGTTTTGACTGCAGCAAGGCTCCCTGGGTGGCGCTAAGAAGGGAAATAAGCTCTGGGTTCAAGATCTCCCCAAATCAAGAAGTCAGGGGGTGTGGGCAGGGATTTAGTTCAGTGGTTCTAGCATCTACCTGGTAAGTGTAAGCTCCCGAATTCGATCCCTGGTATCTCATACCACAATGCCAGGTGTGATGGCTCACACCCATAATCCCAGCACTCAGGAGGCAGAAATAGGAGGATTACTGTGAGTTCCAGGGGTGCCTGGGCTACATAGTGAGCTCAGGCCCAGCCTGAACTATAAAGCAAAACCCTGTCTCAAAAGAAAAAAAAAAATCAGGGCTTCAAGCACATATTTTTTAATACTTCCATGATGATGAAATTTACGTAACACAATGCACCATCTTTGGCTCCAGGAGTGGTGGACCATGAGCCTTAGCATGGAGAAGGCCTTGGGTTCATCTCCAGGACTAGAGAGAAAAATTAACCTTTTTATTTTTGGAGACAGGGCTTCCTGTGCTGTCTTGAACCCCCAAACTCTGGGGTGCTTCCATCTCAGCCTCCTGAGGAACTGAGACTGCAGGTATCACTGTTCCCAGAATTCTCTTCCATCTTCCAAACTCAAGTTTCTCACCCACTGAACAACACCACTGCCCAGCCCCTCAAGGATTCCCAACATATTTGTAAAATAAAATGCTTAGTGCTGGGTGTGGTAGCTCACACCTGTCATCCCAGCACTCAGGAGGCAGAGACAGGAGGATTGCTGAGTTCGAGGCTTGCCTGGGTTACATAGTGAGCTCGGGGCCAGCCTGAACTACAAAGTGAGACCCTGTCTCAAAAAATAAAAAATAAAAATAAAAATAAAATGCTCAGGGCCGGAGGGTTAGCTCAGTGGTTCCGGTGCCTGCCTTGCAAGCGCAAGGTCCTGAGTTCGATCCCCGGTAACCACATATAATGCTGGGCGTGGAGACACGCCCACCAACAATCAACACCGCATACCACTGTGCCGGACATGGTGGCTCACGCCTGTAATCCCAGCACTCGGGAGGCAGAGACAGGAGGATTGTTGAGTTCGCGGCGGCTTGCCTGGGCACCATAGTGAGCTCAGGGCCAGCCTGAACTACAAAGCGAGACCCTGTCTCAAAAAGCAAAAATAAAATAAATAAATAAATAAATAAATAAAATAAAAATAAAATGCTCATGTGAAAACTGATTATGGATCTGCCTGCCATGGTGGCACCACCTGTAATCCCAATGCACAGGAGGCTGAGGCAGGAGGAGCTCCACAAGCTCGCATCAGTCTGGGTTATGTAGCAAATTCCAGGTCAGCCTGAATCACACAAGGAAACCCTGTCTCCAAATAAATGAGTAAGTGAAAACCCAACTGGAAGAGTTTCTTTTACCTGAGCATTTAGTTCAAAAGGAAGCATCTCTTCAAACCTGACCTGGGTCTGAGGTCACAGCAGGCTCCTGTGCAACATCCCCAGCCACAAAGCTTCCTTCACTGTCCGCTCTCAGGCTCCACATCCATCCTCAACTTCCTGGAAGCAGTTCCTGCCTTTGCCACCACCTTTAGACATCCATCTCCGACCTTGCAGCACAGAATCTTCAGTTCCCTGATGTGGACTCCCAGTGAGCCCTGGGCCTTCAGCTTTGGAACCTGACCTTCCAGGTGTCCAGGGCATAGGTGGCCCTTTGTATTTCCCTACCCCCGACTTGTGAATTACAGATATGTTTTTATTATTATTATGCAATATCTTTATATTAAATCTATTCCCCTAGTGAACCCTAACCACGGAGTTCAATAGTACTTTACTGTAGCAGCCTAAATGGACT
>PVIC010034243.1:0-19699 GCA_004025085.1 Thryonomys swinderianus
AAAAAAAAAAAAAAAAAAAAAATAGATTAGTGTGATGTTTTGGAGCCTTGGTATACTACATTTTAGGTGTGGTAGGAAGAAATGCATGCTGCATTATTTCTTCACTTTGAATCACCGCATATTAGAATAATAGCATATTTCTTTCTTCATTTGAGATTTTGTTAAAACAGTTTTCAAATGACCTAGACTCAGCTCATCTGTGCTGAGCATTGGAGTTTCCTTACTGTGTCTCTCTCTTGCCCTCTAGGGGAGAAGCCCTTCAACTGCAGCTGGGACGGCTGCGACAAGAAGTTCGCTCGCTCCGATGAACTGTCGCGACACCGCCGCACGCACACTGGGGAGAAGAAGTTCGCGTGCCCAGTGTGCGAGCGGCGCTTCATGCGCAGTGACCACCTGACAAAGCATGCGCGGCGCCACATGAGCACCAAGAAGGCCCCGGGTTGGCAGGCGGAAGTGGGCAAGCTGGGGAGCAGCGCAGAGGCCGAGAGCCTGGCCAGCCCCGCAGCACCCGCCTCGCCCTGAGCACTGCTTGGTCCTTCCGGCTCCAGCCAGCTCTGGGGAGGCCACTAGGGAGGCCAGGGCTGCTCTGGTGCGAGCTGTCTGCTCTTTCTGTTTGGGACCCTGTTCATATTCTTTGCAGTTTTACAGGTTTCTTTTTAAGGAAATGGGGAAAAATTGATAATCTAAATCACCAGCATTCAAACCATTTTGGCAGTAAAGTTTACAAAATCTGGATTTTTACAAACTTTCTACTCATGTTTTGTAGAATTAAGACAGGGTACTAATTTTATACTGTTTTTTATAAAAATATTTATATTATTGGTGCTCAAATCACCAGTTTCTAGATAGATCATTATTCAGCCTTCTTTTCAGTGTTTAATAACAGAGTTTTATAATGACCTGCTTTTAGTGAGCATACATAATTAAGAAAGAAACCCCAAGTTCCTTACCAGGCATTTTGGAGCTAAGACTTGTTTGGAATCAGAATCAGTTGTAAGAAGAACCCTCAAGAGAAGGGTACTGGGCCCTGTGACCCACCAGTGTAAGGTGCTGTGTCCTTTGGACCGTGGAGGAGCAGTTCGTACCCAGGCCAAAGGAGGCTGTGCTTAGCCCACTGTTGGGTTAGGTGGTTCCCCCCAAGTGGCCTTCTCCATGTTCTATCTGTACCGGGGCTCAGAAAGCAGCCCTGTGCTGGTCCGATGCCTGGCCATGTCACCCCTATGTGAAGGAAAGTGTGCTGGGCAGAGACCGGGGCCTGTGGTGGCCCTGGGAACACCCCTCTGGATCCTGTGAGGAGCTGGGTAGGCGAGCTCAGCCCTCCAGCCAAGCCACACTGCACTAGCCTGGGTAAGTCCAGAGGGCTTAGAAGGCAGGAACTTGCACTGTGTTGGTTGCTGGAAAATACGTTATGTGCACTGTGTCTAGACATTGGCTTTGCCTTTCAGTTTTAGCACTGAGCCTTTATTCAGACAAGGCAGGTGGATTGTTGGGCGATTAACTAAAAGTAGCTTTTGTGTTCAGGTCTTCATAGTCTGCTGCGACCCTTGCCTGGTCACTCGGTGTGTATTACTTGATGCCCACTAAGTTGCCCTTTTGTATCCGCTGCTTTTCACTCGTGTGTGTGTGTGTGTGTGTGTGTGTGTGTGTGGTTTTAGGTTCCCACACCGGGACAGTTCTGTAGTTGTGTGGTCCTCGTGTGTGGAGCGTGCATGCCCCCATGCCCTGTCTTCCCTGCCCCTCATTTGAGGTGGGTGTGGACACTGGAAGTGGCACCCCAGCTCAGATCTGGATGGCATCTTACTGCTCTGCGCCAAGTACTGCCCCAGCAAGGCGCAGTGGTGGGAGACAGTGGCCCAAGGGCTCTGTTGCACCTTGGCTTCGCTGTCCACAGTATCGATTCTAAAGAAATGGATCTGGCATTATTAGAATTTAGGTTTCCACTTTGTAATTGGTGGAGGGACACTGTCTGTAAGAGACCCCCCACTTGTTTGTGGAAAGATCGCAGGTTGGAAAACAGGCCCCGTTTGAAAAGTAAAGAAGACCCAGACCCTGGCGGCTGCTTTCCCCAGCCCTGGGCCGGGTGTGGCTGTGCCCAGGCAGGGTCCCGTGCACTTTATCCTAAGCAGGTTTGCTTGATCTTTTTGAGCCTTTAAAGTAGTTTCAGTCATAAAATTTGAACTGTTTCATGATTATGTTTTATGTAACAGACTACAACTTATTATTTAAATGAGTATGTGTAACGTAACTCTTTTCTTTAAATCGTATAAAACTTTCTTGATTTGCAAACTAGACTTGTGTCCTGTGTAATTTCACCGCACCCAATCAGTGACTCTGGCCCAGCCTGAACACTGTCTTGTTTCCCGGAACTTAGTTGTCTCCACATCCCTCAGAACAGGATGGCAGCTTCTGTGGGGTCTGGAGTGTTGGCTCTGGTCTGGATGAGAGAGGACACAAGTGTAGGGTGGCTCTGGAGCAGTGGGGTTCATGCCCACCTGTGCAGGGAACATGGAAGAGGTCCTTGGGCCACATAATCACATAGTACATTATCCTGGAGGCTGAGACAGGAGGATGATAGGTTCCAGACCAGCATGGATAGCTGGATGAGTAATGAGATCCTGTCTTGGAATAAGAAGGGTTGGGCTGTAGCTCAGTGTAAAGGCCCTGGGTCCAGTCCCCAGAGCCACTGAAACACCTACAGGAGCTGTCCTCCCTTTTGCTGCCCCTGGAGCACCCTGGCTTTACCCCTAGGGCCACAGGAGGGACTCCTGCAATGTTCCAGGGCTTAGGGCTTTGGACTTGGGCTGCCTGCCCTGGCCCAGCGCTGCTGTCCCCCCCACCCATCCTTGGGCCCTTGGCTCCTGACTTCTTGCTGCTGGAGCGTCGGTCCTCACATTGCCTGGCTTCCCGGGAAATTTCTCCCAGCATGTGACCTAGATTTTTAAAAATCTCAGTTGTAAAAACCCTTGCGTGTTTTATTTTTCTGTCTTTTTTTTTTTTTTTTTTGAGACAGACTCTCTCTTTGTAGTTCAGGCTGGCCCTGAGCTCATTATGTAGCTCATGCAAGCCTTGAACTCAGCAATCCTCCTGCCTCTGCCACCTGAGTGCTGGAATTACAGGCTTGAGCCACCAAACACAGCATTTGTAGTATGAGGTAACGATTGCCAGTGGGCATGGCCACTGGCAATCAGTACACCAGTATTGTGTGTGTTTACTGGGGATTGAACCAAGGACCTTGCACTTGCAAGGCAGGCGCCAGAACCACTGAGCCAAATCTCTAGCCCTTTCTGTCCTTTTGAACAGGGTCTTCCTGTGTAGTCCAGACTGGGCTGGGTGTTGTTGTCGTGCTGCTTCAGCCTCCCGGGTGCTTGGACTATAAGTATACACCACCACACAGGCTTCCAGCTGCCTGCTGGGCATTGTCCAGTCAGCACCTCAAGTTCACAAGGGCTGGGTCCTCTCTCCACACCAGCCCAGTCTCCTGTCAAGTCACCTGGGCCATTGCCAGCCCCCCATTTCTCTGCTTCTCTCTGAGGCCCTATAGTCCGCTCAGTAGTGAGTGGCCATCTGGAAGAGCAGGTCAGCCCACTGTGGGCTCAACACTTAGGAGTTGAGGTTGTATGCCAGCTGGGCAACTTAGTGACTTAGTAACACTTTGTCTCAGAATTTAAAAACCAAACTGGAGAGCCTGGGTGTGACCCCAGCCACACAAAAGCTTAGAAAAGAAAAGCCAAGTCACAGGCTATGCCTGGTGCCCGAGGCACACATCCCATCACTGTCAGTGCTCAGGGGCCCAGTCTGCCAGCTCCTGCTGCTGTGGCCACCTGGGCAGAGCCCCTGACAGCAGTGCTGCCTTTTGGGGAAAGTGTTATCTGCCCAGACAGCAACTGCAGAAGGAGGCCACTGTGTCCCAGCCCTGAACATGCCCTGAGGGGCCTCCCACCGGACCCCAGCACCCATCCTCCATTCTGAGCCTGCTCCCCTCTACCCACTTCCAACACTTCCTGATGTGTCCCAGGCTTCTCAGCCTTTGCTGGGAGGTCCCAGGGGACCCCTGGACTTGGACCAGTCACCTCAGCGAACCAAGTCCAGGCTCACTCTTGTCCTGCTCTGCATGTGGGCCAATAGTGCTTAACCACCCAAGAGTAAAAGAAGAGTCACTCCGAGAGTATGGCACTTGGGAGGCTGAGACAGGAAGATCCCTGTGAGTTCCAGGGCAGTTTGGGCTACTAGTGAGTTCAAGGTCAGCCTGTCAAAAAACACACAAAAAAGAAAAAGTGCCAGGCGTGGTGGCTCATGCATGTCATCCCAGCACTTGGGAGGCAGAGGCAGGAGGATTGCTGAGTTCATGGCTTGCCTAGGCTACATAATGGGCTCAGGGCCAGCCTGAACTACAAAGGGAGACTTTATCTCCAAAAAGAACCCCACAAAAATATGATAAAGAGAATAGAACTCTTGGAGAGAGCAGAGGGTGCTCAACTTGAGCACCACATGGCTGGGCCCACCTAGGCCTGTATGGGTGCAGCTGGGACACCAGGTGCCGAGGCAGTTTTTCTAGGGGGTTCCCCTACCACAGCACCTCAGGGAGGGAGTGCATGCCCTGAATTCCCAGTAACTAGCTTCCACAGGTGACAGTGACCCCAGGCACCTCCTTTGAAACCTCAGGAATACTTGTGGCAGTGGGGTGCAGGCACCATGACTCGTTTTAGAATGGGTGACCGTGGAGACAATGACCTTAATACTATACTTAGTTCCTGTCCGCATCCTTTCTGGTCTGTTCCCCTGCTCTGCTTCCCGGCTACCATGAACTGGAGCTCTGCTCCCCCACCCTTTTGCCATGATGCCCCTGCCTTGGAGCAGCCCGTCATGGACTGGATCCCCAGAAACCGTGAGCTGGATCTGCCCTCTCCTCTCCTCAGTGCAGGCGTCGGGCAGTGTCCCAGCTGGAGAAAGCTAATGAAATACAGCTCTTGTAAAACAGTACTGGGTTCCTGCTAGTGGGATGGAGGTGCTTTAGAGCTGCAGTGTTTGTGATCTCTGCTTCATCTCTTCAGATTGGACCCTGCCCAGATGTAGCTCTGGAACCAGCACCCCAAAGCTGGGGGATGCATAACCAGCCACAGACCGTGGGAGGGGAGGGACCAGAGCTGTACCCTGTGATGATGCCAGTGCTCAGTCCAAGATGACGTAGGAGGCAGCAGGGTGCAGGTACCCTGGCTGCACAGGAGGGGCCCCTCCGGAGTCACTGTTGGCAGGGTGGGAGCTGAGGCTCCATGGCGTCCCCTGGAGGATGCCCTTAAAGTTGGGTTCCTTGAGTGCACAGGGCGCCCCTCTGCAGTCCCTGCCTGGGCACCTGGTGTCCATCTCTGCTTGCGTCAGGCTGGGGTGGGTGCAGCCCTGTGCTCCAGGCACGGAGCTCTGCTGCAGATCCCAGCCTGGGTACCTTCACCTGCACTATGGAACTGCAGTGAACCCTCTACATATTGCTGGGAAAATTCTAGAAAAGCTGGGTGTGGTGGCACACACTTGTGATCCCAGCCCTCAAGAGGAGGGTTCCTTTGAGTTCAAGGCAAGCCTGGGCTACATAGTGAGACCCTATCTCTCATCGCTTCTCGGCCTTTTGGCTAAGATCAAGTGAGACCCTATCTCAAATAAACACAAAAAAACCATGGGAGAGTGGAGAATTCTACAAAAGAAACCACAGCCATTTCTGGAATTTGGGCTCTAGTCTCTTAAAGTGACTCATTATTTTAGGGAGGCAAATTGGCCCACATCTACAATTCCAGCACTCTGGGAAGCTGAGACAGGAGGATCACAGATATAAGAGCCCAGCTGGTCAACTTATTGACACCTTGTCCCCCAAAATAAAAAGAGATGTAGCTCGGTGAAAAGGCCCTTGGCTCAATCCCTTGCCACAAAGGAAGGGGAAAGAAAAACCTCTGAGAACAGTACAGATACCACTTGCCAGGATGCACACCCTGATGTCACACATGGGCCAACTCAGAGAATTTCTGTGATTCCATGATGGTCTGTCCAAGGGTCCCCAACCAGAAGCCAGCCTGAAGTGTCCTTTTTTTTTTTTTTTTTTTTTAGACAGGGCCTTGCTTTTTAGTTCAAACTGGCCCTGAGCTCACTATGTAGCCCACATAAGCCTCGAACTCAGCAATCACCCTACCTCTGCCTCCCGAGTGCTGGAATGACAGGAGTGAGCCATCATACCCGGCTGGAGGTGCCTTTTTTTTGTAACAACCATGATGTCAAATTGTAAACTTTTTTTTTTCTTTTTTCAGACAGGGCCTTGCTTTGTAGTTCAGGCTGGCCCTGAGTTCACTGTGTAGCTCAGGTAAGCCTTGAACTGAGTCACCATGCTGGGTATTGTGGTATGTGGTAGATTGCTGGGATTACAGGCATGGTGGTTTGAACCTGTTACATCCAGCATTGTGGTATGAAGTGTGGGGATTGAACTCCAGATTTTGTACCTGAAGAGGCAGATGATGAACCACTGAATTAAATCTCTGGCTCTCAAATTGTAAATATTTACATGAGGGAGCCTTATTCATCTGGTAGTAAGAAAGAAAATTTTATTTATTTGTTTTGTTGTTTTGGACTAGGGTCTTACAGGGTAAGTCCAGGCTCTCCTACCTCAGCCTCACAGGCATGCACCTGGGATCATGTGCTGGGATCACAGGCATGTACCACTGCACCTGGTTTAAGAAATAAAAATTCAAATGTTGGCGTGGTAGCTCAAGGTAGAGGCAGGAGGGTTGCCGTGAGTTTGAGGCCAGCCTGGGCTACACAGTAAGCTCAGGGCCAATCTACACTGCAAAGCTAGACACTGCCTCAAAAAAAAATTAAAATTAAACTTCTTTTAAAGTAAATACTTGTATTATTAAAATAGCAGTGACTTTCATCTTTCTATCAAAAGGGTGCTTTGGGCTTAGTAAAAGGCAAAGGTTCATGCGCTCTGAAGAAAAACCAGAATCCTGGGGCCTAGGAGTTCCGGGAGCTCAGATCAAAGCCCTTTGGTCTAGTCTGGTCACCTTCAAGGTCACAGAAGTTAGCGGCACCCCTATCTGCTCCTGACTGCTGAGGGCCCTGGGGTGGGGACGTCTAGCGGAGGGATGTGTCCTGACCTGTGCTGGCTGGGAAATTCCACCTTCTGAGCTGGGCTGTGGCTTCAGCAAAAGCTACCGCAACCCCAGCCCTGGGGAGCCTGTGTCCCTGGACAGCGGTGCTGGGAAACGGTCCCAGCTCCTAGATGGTGTGGAGGGGCCAGGTGCCTGTCCCAGGGCTTGCACAGGGGACCGGCAGCAGTGACACATGAGTGTGAATCTGCAAGGGTCAATTCCAGTCCCAAAGCAAGTCCTCTGGAGGGGACCAGACATGGCCCAGGACAGCTGCCGCGGGGCCTCAGCAGCCGTACTCCCGCTCAATGCTGGCCATCAGCTCCTCCTCTGCTTGGCTGTAGGAGATGGACGACCGCCTGGCCACCCGCTTGGGGCTGTCACTTGGGGCTCTGTTGGCGAGAAACAGCCATCATGCTGGCGTCTGAGTGGCAAAGGTCATTTCTGTTATGACTCCATCCTTTTACCCTTTTTTTTTTTTTTTTTTTTTTGCGGTACCAGGGATCAAACTCGGGACCTTCTGTTTACAAGGTAGGTGCGGTACCACTTGAGCTAAATCCCCATACCCCTATGACTTCATCCTAAAACCCACACTGAGCAGGTGTGGTGGTGCATGCCTGTTACTGCACCACTCAGGAGGCTGAGGCAGGAGACTCAGAGTTGAAATCAAATTCTGCTTCATGTTACACTGGGAACATGGGTAGAGCCCTTCCGGGCCCCTAGCACAGCAATATAGATGGGGTATCTAGATATCCCCACAGCCAGCTTCCAGTCTCAACTTACACACTGCAGGCCAGGCCGGCACTGCAGGCCCCAGGAACTGGAACACACCACAAACACACACCTCCCCACCCGCCTGGCTCCTCCAGTCTGCAGCTTCGGCCCCTCCCCTGATGGGGTATAGACCTCATGGCAGAAGGCCAGCCTGAGAGGAGTCCATATCCCCCTATATCCCCCTGAAACACCTTTATGGGTGCAGTGTCCTGAGCGTGTGAAGGAACAAATAGGCGGAGCATGATGGCATTGTCTCAGAAGAGGAGGAAATAATACTGTGGCCAAACTTTGAAGGCTTTTTTTTTGTTTTGTTTTTTTGAGACAGGGTCTCGCTTTGTAATTCAGGCTGGCCCTGAGCTCACTATGTAGCCCAGGCAAGCCTAGAACTCAGCAATCCTCCTGTCTCTGCCTCCCGAGTGCTGGGATTACAGGCGTGAGCCACCATGCCTGGCACTGTGGTATGAGTCACCATGCCCAACATTGTATGTGGTTACCGGGATCAAACTCAACTAAGGACCTTGCACTTGTGAGGCAGGCACCGGAACCACTGAGCTAAATCACTGGCCTGGCTTTTCATTATTTTATTGTGAAAGTATAGCCAGGTGTGCTGGTTCATGCCTGTAATCCCAGCACTCAGGAGGCAGAGGCAGGAGGACTGCCGAGTTTGAGCCTTGCCTGGGCTACGTAGTGAGCTCAGGGCCAGCCTGAACTACAAAGCGAGACTGTCTCCAAAAAAAGGACAGTATACATAGAAGTTGAAATGGTAGACTCAAAAGAGTTAAAAAAAAAAATGCAGAGTTGCTATGCCGATTTTATCCCATAGCTATCTGCTGTTACTCGAGGGCTTTTGTTTTGTTTGGATTATTTTGGTACTAGGATGGAATTTAGAGGCTTAGGTAGGTCCCCAGACTTTTTTTTTTTTGAGACAGGGTCTCGTTTCATAGTTCAGGCTGGCCCTGAGCTCACTATGTAGCCCAGGCAAGCCTCAAACTCATAGCAATCTTCCTGCCTCTGCCTCCCGAGTGCTGGGATTACAGGCGTAATCCACCATACCCAGCCTTTTTTTTTTTTTTTTGAGATGGTATTGGTAAGTAGTTTAGGCTGACCTTGATCATTTAGAGATCCTCCTGTCTCAGCCTCCTAAATACTAAGATTATAGGTGCAGACCACCACACCCAGCCCCAGCCCTATTTTTATTTTTCATTTTGAAACAGGATCTTGTTAATCATTAAATTGTCCAGGCTGACCTGTAAGTGTTGACCGCCCCCCCTTGCCTCAGCCTCCAGAGTACTGTGGAATGAATGAACTAGGCCAGATTGGGGCTGGCCTGGGGCAAGGCTTCTGGGCTTCCTCTGCTCACAGAAGCACCTGGAGACCTGGAGGAAAGTGCCAGACAGGGCATCAGACATGAGAGGGCATGGGTGACAAAGGGAACCCACAACAACATGCTTTGCACCAGGATTTGTCATGCACTGGGGAGGCTGAGGCAGGAGGGTTGCCTCCCAAGTGCTGGGATTACATTCCTATACCACTGTGCCTGATTTAGGAAGATTTTTTGTTTTTGAGACAGGGTCTCACTTCATAATTCAGGCTGGCCCTGAGCTCACTATGTAATTCAGGCAGCCTTGGAATCACAGAAATCCTCCTACCTCTGACTGTCCAGTGCTGGGAATTACAGGCATGAGTCACCATGCCTGGCATTGTGGCAGGTGGTACCTGGGATCAAACTTGGGACCTTGTGCTTGCAAGACAGATGCCAGAACCACTGAGCCAAATCCTCGTCCCTCTCTACATCTTTTTTACAGTGAAATAAAGTCCTGGACTCGGCCCAGCCCCAGTGTCTGCTCTGGAATGTTTCCTCAGAGCACTGAGACCAGGGGGCTGGATGCCCCAACAGTCCTGGAAAGCCCGAGGCTCCTGACTGGCCGCTCCCACCCTGTACTTACTCAGAGGCACGGCTGCCCTCTGTGTCATCCTCTGCCTGCTGCCCTGAGGACGCCTTGAGAAAGACAAAAGGAAGAGATGTCAAGAGAGGGTCCACGGCCCAGTGCGGTGGTTGCAGGGCTGTCATCCCAGCACTCTGGGAGGCTGAGGCAGGAGAATTACAAGTTGATGCCCAGCCCGGGCAACCTAGCAAGACTCAAAAAATCAAAAAGGCTGGGGTGTAGCTCAGAGTGAAGGCCCTGGATTCAGAGCTACATGGGGGAAGCGTCCTGTCATGACATCAAGTGTCCTTGTGTGCTGAGCCAGGGCTCACAGTGCAGAACTGGAACTTGGGGAGCCTCTGAACTCTCACTTCTCAAGGCAGGAAGCCAAACACCGTGCCCTCTCTGATCAGAGACTGTATTAAGCACCTTCTAGGTGAGTGGTCATACATTATTTCTCCTTCATTTTTACTTCTTTTTCTATAGTCTCACTATGTAGCCTACGTTGGCTTTGAACTCATGGCAATCCTCCTGCCTCAGCCTCCTGAGCGCTCAGATGACAGACACGTGCTGGCCACTGTGCCTCCCTCTGCAAGGATTTCTCTCTGTGAGGCCCAGATTTACTTGTTTGGCAGGTTTTAATGTTCTTTTTTTTTTTTTGAGACAGGGTCTCGCGTTGTAGTTCAGGCTGGCCCTGAGCTCACTATGGTGCCCAGGCAAGCCGCCGCGAACTCAGCAATCCTCCTGTCTCTGTCTCCCGAGTCCTGGGATTACAGGCATGAGCCACCATGTCCGGCATTGTAGTATGCGGTGTTGATTGTTGGTGGGCGTGTGTCCACGCCCAGCATTATATGTGGTTACCGGGGATCGAACTCAGGACCTTGCGCTTGCAAGGCAGGCGCCGGAACCACTGAGCTAACCCTCCGACCCTTAATGTTCTTTTGTAGAATTTGAACGCAGGAGAGGACACTGTAAGAAACCCCCAACGCCTCGTCCCCCTCTTGGCCACCAGAGGGCACTGCTCCCCACAGCGGTCGGCTCCCGGCAGCAGTTGACAGGGTCGGTTCCAAAAGGCTCTGGGAAAAGCGCTGGCAGCCCCCTGTGCCACTACAGTCCTGGCCGTGCCCGTTCGTGGGGGTCTCCCTTTGGGGAGCAGCCCCGCGACCGCAGAACAGCACCGCTCCTGGCTGCTAGAATATTCCTGCAACATAAAATATCACTCACCGCGCCCTCTAGGACATGCGTGGCTTTCACAGAAAAGTGCAACCCTGCGACTCGGGGCGCCATTAGCGGGACCAACGCCCTGTGCAGCGTGTGACGGGTGGTCCCTGGGAAGCCGCTGCGGTCACCACAGCACCCAGCGAGTGGGCGCACACCTGCTGCCCTACTGCTTTTGAGCTCGGAATCGCTTCCCGGCTGGGCCGGAATCTCCTGGGAAACCCCAGGTGGTCGATGCTGAATTTACGTAACGGACACTAATAGAGCCCTACAGGAATCTTGTTATATAACTCGTGTGTGTGTGTGTGTGTGTGTGTGTGTGTGTGTGTGTGTGCGCGCGCGCGCGCGCGCACGCGCACCCTAGATCGAACTCTGTGCCCCTGGCTAGCGAGGCTCACTGAGTTAAATCCCCTACCCTTTAATTTTGAGACAGGTTCTCACTAAGTGGCCCAGGCTGGCCTGGAGTTCAAGGTGATCCTCCTGCCTCTGCCTCCTGTATGCAGGGAAGACAGGCGGGCGCCAGACTGACTGCCTTACCATTCGGTTTACTTCACGCGGAGATGGGACCGGGAGGGAGCCCGGGCCCCGCGGGCCTGAACGGCCGGCAGCACATTCCCTCCGCCCGTGGAGGGTGCAGCTGGGCCCGGGAAGGTCAAACCGAGGCCGCGCGCCCTTGCTGGTCTAGCGGCGGGGACGGGGACCGCGGTCCGCCCAGGGTGGAAGCGCGGTCAGGGCGCCGATCCCAACCCCCGCCCTGGCCGTACGAGGGCGGGACAGGCCGACCCGGGCCTCGGGCTGCGGGGAGGAAGGAGCCCGGGACATCTGTCCCTCAGGCCGCAACTCAGGTCCCCAAATCGGCGTGGCCGGGAGGGCAGAGGATGGGCCCTGGAGGTCCCGGAGGGGCCGGAGGTGGCGACGCCCTCACCTTAGGCGGGGACCCCGCGGGCCCCCCGGCGCCCCAGGCCTCAGACTCGGCCAGCAGCAGGTCCAGCAGGCGCAGCGCCTCCGCGCGGCCATCGGGGGGCTCTGCAGGGTCCGGGGCCGCATCCGCCTTCTCCACCGCCGCCGCCGCGCCGGATCCGCGCTCGGGAGCCGCAGGGCTGTGGGGTCCCCGCCGCCTCTGCGCCCCGGAGCTCCGGCTGCTGCCGCTGCCCATGGCGCCGGCCAGCGCGCAGGCCCGGGGTGAGGGAGACGGGGAGGGACGGGAGGGAGGGAGGGAGGAGGGGGAACCCGGGGACGGCCGCAGCCGGGTGGGGGGGCAGCAGGTATCTCGGTGGAGCAGAGTGTCGGAGTGCGACGGATATCGGGGTGCAGTCGGGGGCTGGGGTGCAGCCCTGGCTAGGACCGCGGGCGTACAGGCCAAGAGCAGGAGCAGCGGTGGGTGCCACCCCCAGACCTCCTGTGTCTCCCGCAAGCCTCGCTGGGTCGCTCCAGGTCTTCAAGGACCAAGAGCACTGGGGGCTCCCTAGGGCACGGGGATCCCGCAGCCCAGCCGAGCCTAGCTTGAGTGAGGGGCGGGTTAACTTCCTAGGGTACTGAGGGTATTGATCATCATTCTGGCCTAGGCTGATTGTTCAATGAAAATAAAAAACAGAACCACAAGACACTTTTAAGTACTTTAGAAATTCGTCAGGTGAGGTGAGTCCCCCTGGTGATTCTGGCATTGTGGGAGGCTGAGGCAGGAGGGTGCAAGTTCAACCCCGGCCTGGGCCGCTTAGTGACTTAGCCAGAGGTTGTCTGAAAAACAAACAAATGAGAATGAAAATGTAGAGTAGTAGAGGCTCTCAAGGCTCCTGCTGACCTGAGCTAGGGCTGTTCCGAGCAGTAGTCGCCCCTTTCTGTTTTCTCATTTCTAGAAAACCCATCTGTAAGCCCTGGGTTCTCCTTTACTGTTTTATTTTTCACAGTTTGACTTGTCGCTGTCACTCAGACCAGATCGAAGAACAACTGTATAATTCCCAACCTAGAATGAAATGCTCCTCTTTTATCATTTCTGGAGTAGATACTAAACATTTTATGCCCAGGCTGGGCATGGTGCATGCCTGAAATCCCAGCACTTGGGAGGCAGAGGCAGGAGGATTGCTGTGAGTTTGAGGCCAGCCTGAGCTGCATAGTGAGTTCAGGGTCAGCCTGAATTACAAAACAAGACCCAGTCTCAAAATAAAAATAAAAATAAAAATTTTATGCCCAAGAAAAATATAATAACCAGAGGTTGAAATCCATATCCATTATCAAAAGGACAGAAAGTGTTTGTAACTCTCTCTCTTTCTTTCTCTCTCTGAGACAGAGTTTTACTATGTAGATCAGGCTAGCCTTGAACTCACAGTGATCCTTCTGCCTAGCCTCCCAGGGTGCTGGAATTACAGGTATGAGCCACCATGCCTGGCTTTTCTTTCTTTCTTTGAGACAGGGTCTTGCTTTTGTAGTAGGCTGGCCCTGAACTCACTATGTAGCCCAGGCAAGCCTCGAACTCAGCAATCCTCCTGCCTCTGCCTCCCAAGTGCTGGGATTACAGGCTTGAGCCACCATGTAGTGAAACATTTTTTTCTTTGACTCAGAGTCTCCTTATATGGTCCAGGCTGGCCTTGAATTCACTATAAGAGCCTGGCTGGCCTTGAACTCTCAACCAGCTTCCTGCTTCAGTCTCCTCAGAAGGGGGGGGGGATGTTACCGCGCATGTGCAAAACAGCATCAGGGTATTTGTTGACAGGTGTGGGTTATGGGGTACGGAGGTACTGGGTCCGATTCCCAGCACCACAAAGAACAGGGTTGGGTTTATATTGGGCTCCAAGGAGACACAGTTGCAGGCCCCAACCAGCCTGGTCCCCTCACCCGAGCCTGGACCACCAGATCCGCCAGGGGGCGGGTCTGGATCCTGGTCCCATGCCGTCGCCCCCCGCCAGGACAGCGTGTCACTTGAGACCCGCGGGATGAAGACAGAAAGACATTCAGTGAACCCGATCGCAGCTTCAGCCTGGCTTGTTTCTCTTCTGTGGAAACCCAGTATAAATAAATTAAAACGGGTAACCAGAAGTAGGGAGGTAGAGTTTTTGCAAATGGGAAGAGGCAGAGAGACCAGGGCTGGGAGAAGAGAGGACAAAAGAACAGAAATGTTTCTGTTCATGCACCAGCTCCCACAAATGGTGTGGTCATACTGCAAATATGGCCCTCAAAATGAAAGGTTTTTAATTTTTAAAAAATTATTTATATATTTATTTTATTTATTAATTTTTTGGAAACAGGCTCTTGCTTTGTATTTCAGGCTGGCCCTGAGCTCACTATGTAGCCCCAGGCAAGCCTCGACTCAGCAATCCTCCTGCCTCTGCCTCCCGAGTGCTGGGATTACAGGTGTGAGCCACCATGCTAAAGGATTTTTAAAAATGTTTTTGGTATCAGGAATCAAACTCAGGGCCTCACACTTGCCTCCCCCCATTTTTTTTTAAGTTCTCCTTGTGTAACTCAGGGTCGTCTTGAGCTCCTGGCTGTCCTCCTGCCTCACCCTTCAGAGCCCTCTGTGGATGAGCAGGTGTGTGCGGTCATGAGGAATGGCAGTGTGCAGGGCCAGTCACTGCCATGATGTGGCTGGGTCCTGCTCTGAGGAGGAAAGCTGGTCCGCTGGTCGCCCAGTCCTTGTGTCGCACAGACGACCCTGACTGGGGGCTGTTCCGTGGGCTGTGCCCAGCTGTCTGCTCCAGGAGAGACAATGCAGAGGCGTGAGGGCCAGGCTGACGCGGGATCGAGTCCTGCCCTACAGCTGATGACTCCAGGGCCAGACCAGCTGTGAGCCCACACAATGTAGGGCAACCGTGTCCACCCACTGGGTAACCGTGCCGTCCCTGATTACCCACTCCAACCCTAGGGAGCCCTCGGTCCTGCCAGGTCCCAGCCCCAGCGGCCCAAGCACCAGGCATCAGTGAAATATGCCTGTGCCCAGTGAGCACCTCAGGCCACTGGACAGGTTAATGAGCTGTAGATTAAGGGAGACTCTTATTAGTTAACTGTACTTTTGCAGGCGACTCCATTCTAGTCAGCTGATTAAATATCCTCAGATCTCTCATGAGGAGGAGGGACTGATTAGGGGGAGGGACAGGGGCTCTCTGTACAGTCCAGACTGACCTCACACTCACAGCGATCCTCCTGCCTCAGCCTCCCAAGTGCTAGGATTACTGCCATATGCCACCTCATCCAGCTGGTATTTTTCAGTCCTTGTGTCCGCAGTCTCAGGAGAAGGGGCAGTCCTTCTGTGTCACCATGTGCCATCCCATCTGAACCCCCACTCTAGGGGACACCAGGAGGGAAGAAGAGTCAGAAACACAGCAACAGAGCCAATCAGTGTTGGGGCCCGGCCCTTCTTCCTTAGCCACCAGCACAGCCCTATCCTGTATAAACACTGCACCTACCATGCTGGTCTCCACCTCATGGGCTCAGGTGATCCTTCTGCCTCAGCCTCCCGAGGAGCTAGAACTCCAGGCCACAAACCACTTCATCCAGCTGGTTTCACCAGTTAATCTCAGAGGATAGGGTTTCTTCATGAAGGAAGAGGAAGTTAATATTAACCTTCTACTGTTTTAGTAACTTATTTCTGCCTTCATACCTGACTGGGCATTCTAACCTGGGGCCCAGGGACATTGGTGAGTCACAAAACCCAAAGAATAAGTTTGTATAAATAAACCATCTTTGCCAATATTAAATTCTTTTCTTTGGTAAGCACCAGATATTAGATCTGAAAGTTCTCTTACTTGTCTGCTTCTTGGCAGGTTATGTTTTCCCAAAGATAACTTTTTTCTTTTATTCTCAGTACCAGGGATTAACTCAGGACCTCACACTTGCCAGGCAGGTGCAGTGCCGCTGAGCTACATTCCTGGTCCCCAAAGGCAAAATGTTAACATACCTTTCCCCTTATTCTTGTCCTCAGATAAAAATAAAAGGGAAATCTCTGAGATGTCCGGTTTTGCAAGGATGAACACTAGAAATCTACTTCCAGTTATTTTTAATTCGCACGAGCACTTACCCCAGATATATTTTGATTCTGCAAACTGACAGTGAATTTGAAGCAGAATAAAATCAATAGAAGAGAAACAACCTGTGTGTTTAGCCTGCTTCGCTCTGCTGAGCAGAGCAGGGAGAAATGGGGGAAAGGCGGTGGCGCAGGCCTGTGATCCTAGCTAGCCCTTAGGAGGCTGAGGCAAGAGGATCACAAGTTTGATCCCTGGCTTCACCACACTACCCTGTATCAAAGCAAAAAAGAACCCAAAGGCCTGGGTTGGAGCTCAGTGCGAAGGACCTGGGGTCAGTCCACAGCACTGGGTCAAACATCCCAAGATGTCTTCCATCCTGTATGCACAGGTCCTGGCCCAGCATCGGCCCTGGGCTGGGATTCAGAAGTCCCGTGGTTCCTGTCTGAGCAGGTTCCCCGATGGTAGAACCTGGGGTCACCTAGTTAAGGAACACTACTCCCACTGCCCAGAGCCCCAGAGCATGCGGACCCCTGCCCCACCGCACAGTTCCCTTATTCTGTTCAGGTTCTTATGAACCCCGCATCCACTTGAGTCCCTTCCTAGATTCTGGGGAGCTGGTGCCCCCTAGTGGCCAGCAGTGGTACCACCGTCCAGGAGGCAGAGAGAGGCAAAGGGGGGCGCCAGAGCTTCCGTGGCGGGGCAGGAGGGATGGGGCCTGTATTGAGGGTGCTAAATTTATTGCTTCTTAGGTTCTGCCACGCACAAGGTTCTGTGCTGCAGGCAGGAGGAAACGCCGAAGTTAAGCAGATTTTAGTGTTGGCGTGGTGGCACACCTGTAATTTCTGTGTTCCAGGAGGCTGGGGCAGGAAGATTCCCAGTTTGTTAGCAGCACAGTGGCCTAGCAAGGGCTTGTTTCTAAGTGCAAATACAACAAAGGGTTGGGGAAGTAGTTCAGTATGAAGCCTCTGGGTTCAATCCCCAGCCCCCCCCCCCCCCCCCCCCCCCCCCCCCCCCCCCCCCCCCCCCGCCAAGAATGTCAGCTACAATCCTCAAGCCTCATACCCACAGGTCCCGGATTGGCTCAGGGCTGGATTCAGAAGCCCAGTGGTTCCTATCTGAGCGGGTCCCTTCATGTTAGGATCTGGGGCTCCGGCTGTGAGAGGCATTAGCTCTTCACTCTACTCACAGCTGTGACAGGCAGGTGAGTGCTTTACAGCAATGCAATTGGTGAGTTCCTTTGTCTCTTTTGACAAAAAACTCAAAAGTGGCCACTCATATCAGGGACATAAGCACACATGTGTAATACCTACCATCACTCAGGAGGCTGAGGCAGGAAGATTGCCAGGAGTTCAAGGCCAGCCTGGGCTACATGAGTCTGTCCCAAACAGAACAAAACCAAAATAGGGACAGAGGATGTACCCACATGAGCAAGGGCTGGAAGAAAACAATTCCACTAGGTTGTAAGGGGTTTATGCAGCCCAAGAGCAAAGCCCAGTGCTTTCTCTGGCTCCCAGCATAGAGGCAGAGACCAAACTGACAAGAGCTGCCTCTGTTGTTGAGAGCAAAGATCAGAGGGTCTGAGGCAGAATTGAGTGCGGGTAACATGTTGCCCGCTCTCATGGTTGAGACTGGAGGCAGATCAGGGGTGGGGGAACCGAGTGGACTGTGTTAGAGGTCATAAAACTCGGAGATATGGGTTAGGACATGTGTATGCGCAGAACACGGACTCAGCACCACATCCAGGCTCCTGAGCACTCACTGTACAGGCAGCCAATCTGAAAGTGATATTCTCAATCCTATATCTGCATCTGGTGCATTTCAGAGGGCCAATAAGAAGACACTATTTTCAATCCTTCATTTGCCTGTGAGCCCAACCAAACAAAAAATGTAGTTTCTGGGCGGGAGGAGATTTAGCTCAGTGGTTCTAGCTCAAGGTCCTGAGTTTGATACACACACACACACACACACACACAATACCGGGCCGTGGTGACTCACACCCACTAGCAATCAGCATCACATACCACAGTGCCAGGCGTGGCAGTGGCTCACTCCTGTAATCCCAGCATTTGGGAGGCAGAGGCAGGAGGATTGCTGAAGTTCAAGGCTTGCCTGGGCTACATAGTAAACTCAGGGCCAGCCTCAAAAATCCGTGTCTCAAAAAACAAAACAAAACAAAACAAAAAATTCTGCCTCAATCTCCCAAGTGCTGGGATTACAGGATTCAGCACCACATAGGTATTTGTTTTCATTTGTTTTTTTTGTTTTGAGACAGAGCCTCACTTTGTAGTTCAGGCTGGCCCTGAGCTCACTATGTAGCCCAGGCAAGCCTCAAACTCAGCAATCCTCCTGCTTCTGCCTCCCAAGTGCTGGGATGACAGGCGTGAGCCACCACACCCAGCATTGTAGGGTGTGGTATTGATTGCTGGTGGGCCTGAGTCACCACACCCAATATTTTATCATTGCATGTGCTTACCCGGATCAAACCAGGGACTTTGCGCTTATTGGGCAGGCGATGGAACCACTGAGCTAAATCTCTGGCCCAATTTTCATTTGTTTTTTGGATTTCTGTTTTTTTGAAATGAGTCTGACTACGTAGCCCAGGTTGGCCTCAAACTGGTGGAGATCCTCTTGCCTCAGCCTCTTGAATCCTGAGATGACAGCTCCCCCTACTGACATGTAATTCCTGGAGGGGAAGGCGCTAGTGGGAAAATTAGAGATTTGAACTCAAAAATCAACAGGAACTTGGGCAGCTGAGAATAAAGTACAACTTTAGAGGACCCACTATTATATTGCTGGACACCTGTCTGTCAGGAGTTTCTTCCCCTGGAGCTGTTACAAGCCTGTCCCTGGAGTGGAAAAGTCCCACAAACACAAGGGGCATCCATGCCAGACTGGGGCTCGTGCCCTGGGGCCAGCTGAGACAGGCTGTGAAGAGTCCCAGTGCCAAGGCCAGCAGCCTAGGACACGTGGATGGGTTGGCAGCAGCAGGCTGGGGTCTCCTTTCGGTTTTTTTGTTTTGTGCTTGTGAGGCAGGTATTCCCTAAAATCCAGTTGAAGCGTGGTGACAGATTTTGGGTAGCTCCCCTTCTGAACACCTGCAGCTGTTATCTGAGGTCACTGGAAATTCTGTGTTTTGTAAACCAAAGGAAAAAGTTACTTATTAGAAATTTTTTTTTTTGAGACAGGGTCTCGCTCTAGTTCAGGCTGGCCCTGAGCTCACTATGGAGCCCAAGCAAGCCTTGAACTCAGCAATCCTCCTGCCTCTGCCTCCCGAGTGCTGGGATTACAGGCGTGAGCCACCATGCCCGGCACTGTAGTATGTGGTATTGATTGCTGGTGGGCGTGAGTCTCCATGCCCAGCATGTGGTTACCTGGGATCAAACTCAGGGCCTTGCGCTTGTGAGGCAGGTACCAGAACCACTGAGCTAAATCTCTCCAGCCCCCTTATTAGAAATTTTTAGGATTCACTGGGCTTGTTGGGACTTGCCTGTAGTTCTAGCACTAAGCTGAGGCAGGAGGATTGCAAGTTTGAGCACAGCCTGAGAAAATATCCCTCAAACTGTGAAGCCAAAGCTAACCTTTTTTTTTTGTTTTGAGTAATGGTTTCACTGTGTAGCCCAAGCTGGCCTCGAGCTTGCAGTGATCCTCCTGCTTCAGCTTTCCAAGTGGTGAGATGACAGGCATGCGCCACCATACCTGACTT
>PVIC010034244.1:0-19696 GCA_004025085.1 Thryonomys swinderianus
AAAAAAAAAAAAAAAAAAAAAAAAAAAAGGGCAGATCGGTATCAAACCAGTGAAGAGAAAAAGTTACTGTCCCTCGCAACAGTGATGCAGTACCGGTGCTGACCCCTGGGGGCAGCAAAGAGCATACTCCTCGGAGTTACAGTATCGTGACAGCCAGGGGGTGTTTATCCACTGCTTTCATAGCAACCCTGAGGTTCCCTAGCAATCCTAAACCATCAGCTTATTTTGTTTGTTTATATTTGTTTTGTTTTGTTTCTGAAATGGCGATTCACTTTGTAGTTCAGGGTGGTCTTGAACTCACCTCGTAGCCCAGGTAAGCCTCGAACTCACTGTGATCCTCCTGTCTCAGCCTCTTGAGTGCTAGGACTACAGGCATAGGAATCCAAAATGTCTGTGAGTTGGAGAGCTAGAGGATCCAGTAGTTATCAAAGGGTGAAGCCCTGGAGCTCACTGTAGAGTTGTAGATGTGAATCTACATCACACAGCTGAAGAGTCTGCACAACACAGCTGAAGGAGCCTGATGCTAATGTCCAAAGACAGGCAAGATTGGAACTCTTTCAAAAAGGGAGACATTTCCTTTTTCTTTCCCTTTTTATTCTAGCCAGGCTGCAGGCCTATTGGTCGGTGCCACCCACATCTGGGTGGGTCCTTCCTCCTCACTTGCTGGCCTACTTGTCAGTCAGTTACGAGGTACCTGGCATTTTGCTACTCTGTTAAGTGGTTCTTCCTCCAGTCAAGTTGCATAGTGGGGTGAGCCATCACAAAACCCTTGAGACTTTGTCACAGTTTGGGTGCTATTTGTGACATGAGATGATTGAGCTGTTGTCTCAGTGATTGGAAGGCATCCATGAAGGAGCACAACAGCTGGATGCATATATTTATATGTTGCCTTGTGTCCCATTGGCACACCACGCCTCCTTCTTCTGCCACATTCTCTGTTGCTGTTCCCCTCCCACATTTTTATTCCCCAGACAAAACGGAAGAAAATAAAATGAGTAAGTGCACGTTTTCTGGGGGGCATTAGGATCATACCCTGCTGCTGACTTTGGCCCCATCCCTCTGTGTCCTTACTGGGAAATCATTTGTATTGGTTTCTTCTTTATATTTTAATTCTTCATGAAAATATGAGCAGATATTTTATATGTTCATGTATTTCTGTCCTTTTTTGTGCATAAAGATAGTTTGGCACCTGTAATTCTCTGCTGTCTACCTTGTTTGCTTCCTGAAGTTTCAGGTTTTTATGTTTTGACCTCTCTCTATTGCTGAGGCTGGGGTGGCAGTCCGGCCCTGGAAACACCGGGATTAGAAACATTTAAGGTCCCAGAGGAGACTTTGCAAGATGCAAAGTGCTTGGAGAAGAACTCATAAAATGAATGTATGAACTGTGTAACACTTCGCTAACTAGAGTGTTGTTGATCATGGAGCGTAACCTCTCTGCAGTGAGCCAGTTTTTAGAGAGAGTAAAGATCAGCCCTGAGTGTGGTTAGCAAATCCCAAATCCATCAAGACCTCACATCTGCACCTGAGTTGCTGGGCCTTCACATTCTGACTGTCATGAGCCAAACTACTGGGAGTAGCCTCTGTGCTCTACAGCCTCCTAAAATAACAAACCAATGGGTCCTAAGCCTGCCTGCCCTGGCTCGCCTGTTCCTTCCCACGGATTCACGCTAAGGGTTCTGGGGTCCCTCTCCTTCCTCCTGGGCCTGTCCTGTTCCATGAGGCCCTGTCTAGAGCAGCAGAATCCTCTTCCTGGGTCCTGTAAATAACTAATTCCTTGTCAATCAGTGGCAGTCACTTACTGGTCTGTTGGCCTTGCTATTCCTGAGGAACAACAAAGACTACAGTTTAAAGTAATAAAGATAATGTAGTAATAAAGTAATAAAGTAATGACAGGCCGGCCTGTCATCGCTGCAGCCTCCCAGCTACGTGTCCTCTTACGCTCTCCCCTTGGCTTGGTCACTTTCTTGTTGTTGAGACTCAACATCCTCTACCCACAATGTAAAGGAGGAGAGTTTGGTTTTGGTCTGTGGTTTTAGATGCTTCAGTGCCTAGATGGCAGGCTCAAAACAGGAAATAGCAAGGGTCTGGTGGAGGGAATCTGCTCGTGTCATGGCGTCCAGGAAACAAAAAGAGGAGAGGAACCAGGGAGAGAGATATATCATTCCAGGTCAGCCCCCAGTGACCAGCAAGTTAGCTACAGCCCTCATAGTCCAGTCCTCTTCCAGAAGCCCTGCCTATGAGAGCATGAGGCTCTGGGTTCTTCTGGATATAAACCACAATGCCCCAGAAAGCACGAGTCTGCCTGTTGGTCCTCAAACGCACCTGGCTCCATTCACACAGGTCTCCATTCTTGCTGTTTCCTCTGCCTACTGTGCTCTTTCCCAAGGTAACCTGCATGTTTGTCCCCATGCTTCTCCAAGTCTGTCTGAATGTCACCTCCTCAGAGGGCTCTTTTCCAAAATAGCCTCCTCTCCTCTCCTTTCTAACCCCTTAGCTAATCTGTGTTTCTTCTTAAAGCTATTTCTATCGACCTCTGAGACATGTACCCAAGCTTATTCATGTATTTTTCTTCTGTTTTTTTTTTCTGCCTACAAATGTGAGTTTCTCCAGAATGAGTGACTATTTGTTCTATTTACAGCCATGTCCTCAAAGCCCAGGACAGAACCTGGTACATACTAGACAGTCACTAGACATCTGTGAATAGACAAAGGAGCTGATAATTTTGGTCAAGTGTTCCATTTAAAGAGATGTACTTAATTCTACCATCCCTAAGTTTATCTCCAGGTGAGCAAACACTTGTTATTTTATAAACTGTGGAAACACTGGTCCGTTCTTACTCAAGGAGAACCAAGACCAGAATTTGTAAAAGCAGATGTAGTTCAGTTGATTAAATTTCCCTTGCTAACTTCTCAGGATACACATGAATATATAAGTAAGCATTTAATCAAGCTCCTGACTTACCAGCGGGGTTTGATGCTGCATATGATTTATAACTGCCTGAGAATATAGTAGCTCAAGTACTTTTATTTCCATAATTAAGTGCAAGCATCTTGTTGCAATGTGAATCAAGAATATCTCAAATAATTTGCATAAAAAGAAATAAATCTTTTTTCTTTTTTTTTCTTTTTGGAAAAAATACAAAGAGAGAACGGAATGGTAATGTACTATCTTCCTAATATTCACCTTCAGTAATTATCCACTTTTTTTTTTTTTTTGAGACAGGGTCTCGCTTTGTAGTTCAGTCTGGCCCCAAGCTCACTATGTAGCCCAGGTAAGCCTCGAACTCAGCAATCCTCCTGCCTCTGCCTCCCGAGTGCTGGAATGACAGGTGTGAGCCACCACGCCCGGCACTGTGGTATGTGGTATTGATTGTTGGTGGGCGTGAGTCACCACGCCCAGCATTCTATGTGGTTACTGGGATCGAACTCAGGACCTTGCACTTGTGAGGCACGCGCCGGAACCACTGAGCTAAATCTCTGGCCAATTATCCACTTCTGGTCCTTCTTCATGTTCCTCTGTCTCAAACTTCAACATAACCTTCATTTGCAAAGTTAGTAAACTTTTAATTTGCTTTAATGTAACCTTGGGGGTACGTTAGGGCAAGAGCCAGGAATCTCACAGCCATCCATAAATACTGAAATCTGTACTTCTAAAAGCTGAGGACCTTGGAGCTGCTGTGGTAGGAGAAAGGTAGGCGATTCCTGAAGAAAGGAAATGAAAAAACAATTAAAATGTGGGGGCTGGGGATTTACCTGAAGTGATACTGCACCTACCTTGGAAGCTCAGGGCCTGAGTTCGATACTTGGTACCACCAAAAAAACAAAAACAAACAAAAAAACCCAGTTAAAATGTGGCCCACCACTTCTGCGTCTGGTGTCTATTCCAAAGAAATGAGAGCGTGGACTGGAATCGATTTGTACGGAAGTATTTTCCATAGGCAAATAGTGGACGCCCCAGAGGGGCCTGTCGAGGGTAAAACAAGACACAGGGGTCTCAGGCAGACTTAGAATGAAACTCGGACATACTCTACACCATGAGTGAACTGTAAGGACGGGATGCTAAGCACAGCAAGAAGTCACGGAAAGGTGGACTCTCAGTTCCACCTGCTGGATGTCCCCGGAGTGTCTGATTCGGAGAGAAGTGCCTTGGTGGGGCCCGGTGTGGAGGAGGCGGCGGGGTTTAGCTGCATCTGGGTGCCACCCCAGCCCTCCCTCTCTTCCCCAAGGCTTCGGCTCTCTGCCCATCCCCCGCCCCACATCAGCCTCTCTCACAGCGTTTGTCACTTCCTGTGTCTGTTGTTAATTTACCCAAAACTAGGTAGTTTACAGTAGCAGATCTTTGTTCCCTTGTGGTTCTCAGGTCAAAGGTGCCCCCCTTGGTGGCAGCAGGGTTGCGCGCTCCGCAGGGACTCTTGGGAGAACCGGTACCATCCCCTGCCTTCGCTCTGGCACTGTCCGGCTCTTTGGCACTTTGGCTCTTCCTCATCTGGGCTGGTTGTTCCTTCAGTCTCTGCCGCTGTTCTCTCGGGCTCCTCCTCTGGAACTTTTCTGCTTCATTTAAGGACTAAAGATCACTTTCTGGATCATCCTGGATAAGCCCATCTCAAGATCTTTAACCTGATTGTGTCTGCAAGGACAATTTTTCTTCCAAAGACAGTCACACTCCCGATTCTGAAAATTAGCATGTGCCCATGTCTTTTAACCCCCCCACAGCTCCCATCACTCCGTCTCCACAGCCAAAGGCCCCAAACCTGGGTTTCCCTCTTGCAGGCCTTTCCAGAAATGATTTCTCTTTCTGGCCAGTTTTTGTCTCCTTCTTCCTAAAGAGGTAGCTGTGACAGTCAGAGTGCAGACTTCAGAAACTGGCTTCTTGAGTTCGAAGCCCTCACTGGTTCTGTGAACATGGGAGAGTTCCATAATTTCTCCACGCCTTCTTTATAAAGTGCAGAGAATAGTAACCATCTCATTAGACCATGGTGACAAATAAATGAGTTAATATCTGTGTAAGGTGTAGGAAAATCAACTAAAATAACAGTATTAATAACATCGTAATGAAATGTTTAACTGCCAATATCCTGACAAAAAAACATGCTTTATCATTCTAAATTTTGCCTAGGTTTTAAGAAGTATCATTCTTGCCAGGCATAATGGCTAATGCCTGTAATCCCAACCCTTGGGAGGCAGAGGCAGGAGGATTGCTGAGTTCAAGGCTCACCTGGGCTACATAGTGAGCTCAGGGCCAGCCTGAACTACAAAGTGAGACACTGTCTCAAAAAAAAAAAGTATCATTCTCACTTGAAACCTCCTCCAGGAAGCCTTCCTGACTCTTCCACCTGGACCCTCTTCCCTCCTACAGCTTCTGTGTCGTGTGGAATAATTTTCTACTTAATGACATAAGCACCAGAGTGTCATATTCGTGAAGAGGCCCCGTAAAGGTGTCCCCAGGGCTCAGGATGTGGTTAACATAAGCAAGGCCCTGGTTTAATCCTGAGTGCCTCCTAGATATTGTTGCTCCCATAGCATAAGGCCTTTCAAACAAGGCTTGGCATGTATTGGCTGCTCAAGTGTTAGCTTGATGATCGGATAACCTGGTGAAGACACTGGCAATCAGAATTGCAGTCATAGTGATTTTGAGGCTGGTACTCCATTAGTCAGTTTTCTGTTACTACAACAAAATGCCCATGGCTGAGCATGTTGGTTAACAAAATACTGGAGTTGAGAGAAAAGTTTTGGGGGTTCATGGTTTCTGAAATTCTACCCCGTGATCAAGTTGATCCATTAGATAATGCCTGGTAAGGCATCAGATCATGGCAGGGGCTTATGGCAGAGAAAACTGCTTCACCTCATCCCAGGAAGAGAAAAGGGACAGAGGAAGAGCCTGGAGCCCACAGTGCCCTTCAAGGACATACTCTGAAGACCTAGGAACACCCCAAGACTCCACCTCCCAAATAGTGCCTGTGGGGGCTCAGCCTAGAACACAGGGCCCCTCTGAGGACAACTTCATGAAAGGAAGAGGTGTCAGGGTCACAGTGCTAGAGGTTCAGGGTGACCCTGGCCCAACATGAGGTCCTGAAGACATCACGTGGAAGCCAGGACAAGTAGAGTGGCTGGCTTGCTCCTCTGCAGCCACTCTCTTGTGAGAACTGGCCAGTGTGTCCATGCAAACTACCTTCCTTTCTTTCAAGAGCAGTGACCCGATGACCTTCCACTGAGCTCCCCCTCCTAAAGGTCTCACCATCTCTCAGTGTGGTCACTGTGAAGACCAAGGCCCCAGAGCATGGACCTTCGGGGGATAAACTCAGATTCTGTCCCAACCCCAGCAGATGCCCCAGGAAGATGCGCTGGGCCCCCTGAATGGTACGGTGTGGGTTCTGCTGCCGACACTGTCTTCTCACCTACTCCAAATGTGCTCACAAGCCAAAGGGGACTTCTGTTCCATGCTGTTTCTGCTTTGGTCTCACAGACACCTGGCATCTGGAGCTGTGCTGTTTCCTGTGCAGAAGGGAAGCGTGCTCTAGGAAGAGAGGAGCACTTGGTGCCCAGCAGAGCCCTCTAGAAATGTCCCTTACATGGGCCAGTGAGGGAGGCAGCTACTAGACACACGTAGCTTTCAGAGCACTAGATATATGGCCGCATTGTGGGAGAACCAGAGTTTACACTTTGTTTAATGCTCTGTTTCCCTGAAAAATAAGACCTACCTGGAAAATAATCAGCCTTGAAAACTGGAGATTAAAAATGCAAGCCTCGGGCAGGAGGGTTAGCTCAGTGGTTCCAGCGCCTGCCTCGCAAGTGCAAGGTCCTGAGTTCGATCCCTGGTAACCACATATAATGCTGGGCGTGGAGACACGCCCACCAACAATCAACACCGCATACCACAATGCCGGATGTGGTGGCTCACGCCTGTCATCCCAGCACTCGGGAGGCAGAGGCAGGAGGATTGCTGAGTTCGCAGCGGCTTGCCTGGGCACCATAGTGAGCTCAGGGCCAGCCTGAACTACAAAGCGAGACCCTGGCTCTAAAAAGCAAAAAAAAAAAAAGCCTCAAGGCTCGAGATGTAGTTCAGTGGTTCCAGCGCCTGCCTGGCAAGGGCAAGGTCCCTGGTTCGATCCCCGGTAACCACATACAACAATACTGGGTGTGGTGACTCACTTCCACCAGCAATCAGTACCACATAGCATAGTGCCCAACGAGGTGGCTTGTGTGCCTGTAATCCCAGCACTTGGGAGGCAGAGGCAGGAGGACTGCTGTGAGTTTGAGGTTTACCTGGGCTACATTGTGAGCTCAGGGCAATCCTGAACTACAAGGCGAGACCCTGTCTCAAAAAAGAAAAAAAAAAAAGAAAAATACAAGCCCCAATTGGCCTATCCTCGCCTATTGTCTGGTTGGGACTGAGCTTTTGATCTCTAGTTTTCAAGGCTGGAATTTTCTGGGTAGATCTTATTTTAGGGGAAACAGGATGTCACCATTACTCCAGTGGCTGATGGCTACACCTCAGGCACTGTGTTAGAGATGTGCACTGCTAATGAACTGCGATCTAGGACGGGAGGCCTTTCTTTCCCTCTGGGAGCTCATTGGCCAGCACTGATCACATGACCCTGGCAAACCTGGGAACACGGAAATGATGTCCTCCCCCTCGCCCCCCACTGCTCGTATTGAACTAGAAAAAATTGGTGAGTGGCTCTAATATCTTTCTCAGGGTATAAACATTTATAGGGTCCAAAAGAGAGACAAATGGCTCTTCTTATTTTAGAAATGCTATCATTTAGATCTTGAATGCAAGTGTCAAAATGTTTGCTTCCTGATGTTATTTTTCAAAAATAGCCACAAAATGCTTCCCAGTTTGCATTCTCTCTGACAACTTTGTTACTTCCCTATAAAGGAGTGGAGTTCTTTTTCCCCAGTTTTTATTTTGTTATTATTTCATGTTTCTAATACATAATGATTATATTCTTTATGGGGAGTTGGTGCACATAACACATTTAAGAGAAACTATTTGATGTTTAAACTTGTGTGTCTGATTTATTTCACTTAGCATTATGATCTCAAGATGCATCCATTTTCTTACAAATGATTCCAGTTTGTCATTCTTCATGACAGAGTAGTATTCCATTGTGTATGCATACTACATTTTCTTTATCCATTCATCTGCTGATGGATGTATAGATCAGTTTCAAGAATTAGCTGTTGAATTGTACTGCTATAAATAGAAGTGTGCACCCATCACCTGAGAAGGATGTCTTTAACTCAGGAAGATATCTAGAAGGGGAATGGCTGGGTCATATGGAATTTCTAGGTTCAGGGTTTTTTTTTTTTTTTTTGAGACAGGGTCTCACTTTGTAGTTCAGGTTGGCCCTGAGCTCACTATGTAGCCCAGGCAAGCCTCGAACTCAGCAATCCTCCTGCCGCTGCTTCCCAAGTGCTGGGATGACAGGCTTGAGCCACCGTGCCCAGAATTTGTGGTATGAGGTACTGATTGCCAGTGGGTGTACTGTATGTGGTTACTGGGGATCGAACCAGGGACCTTGCACTTGTGAGGCAGGCCCTGGACCACTGAGCCAAATCTCCTGCCCTAGTTTCAGTTTTTTTGAGGACTTTTCATACTGATTTCCCTAGTTTGCATTCCTATAAACAAGGTAGACGAGTTCCTTTTCCCCACAACCTTGCCAGTCTTTGTTATTATTTGATTTCTTGATGATAGCCATTCTTTGCAGGGTAAAATAGACTCTTAGTGTAGTTTTAATTTGCATTTTTCTAATGGCCAGAAATGATGAACATTTTTTTCATGTATTTATTGGTCATTTATACCTTTTCTTCTGAGACGTCTTCATTCATTACAGTTGCTCATTTTTTGATTGGGTCTTTTAATTTTTTTGGAGGGGGCCTAATTTTTGGAATTCTTTATCTTGGAATTTCTGTTCTTTTACCCAGAACCTTAGTGAATCTTTGAGACTGATCTAACTAAGTAGTAAAGAGTTTATGCTTTCTGACTCCAAGGTGAGGTCATAAAAAGGATGTGGTTTCTCTCTTGCCCTGGTACAAGTGAAGTCAGCTCCCCTGAAGTTGCTCCATGGAGATCTTATGTGGAGAGGATAATGAAGATAGAGACAGATTCTCAAGACACCCCAGTTGTTTGACTCTTGACGGCCTTGGTGCCAGCCTTGTGTGTGGAGAAGCCTCTGGTTCCTAATACTACTTGATGGCACTTGTGTGGTAGACTCCAAGTGAGAACCACCTAGCTGAAACAGATTGACCCTCAAACCCCTAAAATACAATAATAACCTCATGTCACTATTTTATATCACTAGGTTTGGGCTTTTTTTTCTCCCTAACAGATAACTAGAAAATCTGTCACATGTTCTTTCTGAGAAGGTTACTGGGGAATACGCTCCATTACAACAATGGAGTAACCCAAGAAAGAGGGAGACAGAGGGACCCTAGAATAAAGGATCCGACAAGGAGAGGTAAAGGGCATACGCTCAGTTATGATAAAGATGGAGACCAAGATGAATTCTGTGTGCCAGAGAGAGGGCAACTAGTTCAACCAAGAAAGGCTGGTTCTGGATAAATGACACTGTTGGAGTAGTTGCTAAAGATGTTAGGGTCAAATTACTGTGAGATTCTTAGTAAACTAAGAAAAAAAAATTAAAATCAAGACAATAACGCTAGAGGAAACTAGAATTTTCAAGTGAAAGAAAATGTGGTTATAGTTTATTCATAGTATCACTATAAATAGCTTTTGCTTGTGCATGATACCATAAGCACAGAATCTTCTTGGCTTTGTGAAAGAACAGTATTGGGCAAATGTGGGCCTTGGAGGGTAGTAGTAGTACTGGATGGAGGAAGGAGAAAGGCTCCACCCTGTAATAGAAGTTAATAATTATGGCCCATTAAATGGCTTGGCGCCTAGACAGGTAGTATTTTGTTGCTGCTTCTATTATAATAATCTCTGGCATTGCTGCTGGATATTTCCTACTGCTACTTAAATGCTTACAGGTGTGCATTTTGTTTCTCCAGATTAATTACAGGCTCTTGGATGGTGAACGCACGTCCATCTCTTCTGCAGTGCTTAACCTAGTATGTTACGTGGAATATATAATCAGCTTGAGAACTGGGTGGAATGAAATAATAATGTTGAAAAAAACAATGTCTGACACTGGAAAATTTAAAAGTGTCTAAAAGAAGTAAGCTAACTAACAACCTGGTAGTAAATAGTAAAATAATGAGCTAACACAGGTGACAGTGTGTGGCTCTTAGGAAGGAACTCTGAGGAGGAGGAAGAGAGGGCTGCTGTTCAATGTAACGTATCGTGTGACCAGTATTAGTTTAATTTCCTGTGACGTCCCCTTTCTGACTCCTTTTTTCTCCATAATAGTTAGCACCTCTGACACAGTTTGCACATGTATTTTCCTTCTTTATTCTATGCATTCTCTGTCTCCAACTCAGTAACCATGCGGATTTTTGGCTGCCTTGATCTGTGCTTACGAAACCACCTGGCATGTGGCAGGTACTCAGCAAAATGAAAGAAGGAATGAGCAAACCTCATGCATAAATGACTTTTTATTGCCACATATTCAACTTTTTATTCGGTTGAAATCTCAGACTTACCAAAAGGTTGTACAAATAGCACAAAGAATCCCCATATATCCTTTGTCCAAATTCCTCTGTTAACATTTTACCACTTGTGTTTGCTCTCTCTCTCTCTCTTCCTCCCTCTCTTCCTTTCTCTTTGTCTCTCTTCTTGAACCGTGGAGAGTTGTTTCTATGTGTGATGGCCATTTAGCCCTGTACCCTGTGTTGTGTTTGTCAAACAAGCTGTTCTCTTGTGCAAGGTCTTAATCACTTTTCCATTGCTGGAATAAAACACCTGACACACGCAACTCAAAAGAAAAGGAATTATTCTGGCACATAGGGACACTCCCTTGAGTTACCTGCTCGCCTCTAGTGTTGTTGCGTTAACCATGACGTGGATGCTTTTCAGGCTGGGGATGCAGCTCAGCACTAGAGCGCTTGCCTCCTATGTGGGGGGCCCTGGGTTTGATCCACAGTACCAGGGAAGCTATTTTGTCACTAAGAAAGTTTTCATCCTTGCTTCTCAGCATCTTCTGATGGTGCCTGCATGTTTTCCTTTTTATTAGTCCATGTTTGGAAGACATCATGATCACCCTCATCGTGTGAACTCGGTCCACATATACAGTGCATTCCAATTCCTTCTTTCATCCTCTTCCTCTCTGTACTCCCCAATCTCTTGGCCCCCTTCCTATGTGAGGAGGCTTTATCTCCCTACTTCCACTTGCCTATCTTTCACTTTGCTCTTTATGTATAGTTCGGATTCCTTGCATAAGAGAGGTTGTGAGATATTTAAACTCATGTGTCTGATTTAGTTCCCTTAACTTTTTGGACTCCACTGTAAACTAGTACAACTGCTGTGGAAAGCATTATGGAGATTCCTCAAAAAAATCCAAAACTGGAATTCGATCTAATTATTCCCTTTTTAGGACTTATAATCCTAATGCAAGGTAAATGCTATGCAAATAGTTGTCATATTATTTAGGGAATAATGACAAGAAAAAAGTCTGAACATAATGAGTACAGATGCAAATCTTTTTTTTTTTTTTTGGAGACAGGGTCTCGCTTTGTAGTTCAGGCTGGCCCTGAGCTCACTATGTAGCCCAGGCAAGCCTCGAACTCAGCAATCCTCCTGCCTCTGCCTCCCTAGTGCTGGGATTACAGGCGTGAGCCACCATGCCTGGCACTGTGGTATGTGGTATTGATTGCTGGTGGGTGTGAGTCTCCATGCCCAGCATTGTATGTGGTTTCCGGGGATCAAACTCAGGACCTTGCGCTTGTGAGGCAGGTGCTGGAACCACTGAGCTAACCCTCCGGCCCCTCCAAAATGCAATTTTTAATGATTTTTTTTTTTTTGTCCTGAGGATTGAACCCTGGGACCTTTGCACTGACACTTGGGATCCTCCTGTCTCAGCCTCCCAGGGTGCTGGGGTAATAGGTGCGCACCATCATGCCCTGCTCTCTGAATATTTTTGGTAGGTGGTAATTAAATCCCAGCATATGGAATCCACGGCTATGGAGAGCCAGGAAGTGGCATCTAGTCTTAATCTAGTGATTAAGACCTTGCACAGTGTCCTGGCAGACACTGCTGGAACGAGCCATCAGGGTTAACAGTCACCAGCGAGAGGCGACATGGTTCTGTGCAGCCTGGACAGAAGGTGAGGGAGAGGCGTGTCTCACCCTAGATCCCCAGTCCCCAAACCTCTGACCCCAGCCTCATCTGAAAACAGCAGTTAAACCCAAACCATCAGACACCTGCCAAGCACGCAGTCAGTGTACCTGAGGGTTACCACCATCACAAGAAGCAGGATGAGAACTGTCACAGGTTGGAAGAGACCGGCCGGCCCAACACCATGCAGTAGCCTGGACTTGATCCCAAGACCAAAAATGGTATTGTCGGCAGCACCAGGGGCCCGTCTCTTAGTTTTAACAAACATCCTCAGGAGATGGTGAGATGCGGCGCTGTAGGAAGGGTGTGTGAATGCTCTCCTGAGCGCTTTCCAAGCTTTCCTTGCATCTAAAATGATTCCCAAATGAAAAGGGATGGTTAAAAAATTAAAAGTAAGCCATTAGTGAATCAGTCTTAGCCAGTGTCTCCACAAATTTAGTTCTCAGGTCTGGAAAAGTTGGCTATGATCCTTCCTTCCTTCTTTCCCTCTTCCCCTTGCTCTTCTCTCTCTCTGTCTCTGTCTCTCTGCCTCTCTTTGTTTCTGTCTCTGTCTCTGTCTCGCTCTTTCCCTGTCTTTCTCCTCTTCTTGTGCTGAGTCTGAGATCCAGGCATTGTTCCTGGTAGGCAAATGCTCTGCCCATGAGCTACATCTCCAGGCCCAAACATGGTGTTTTTTATTTTTTTGAGAAAGGGTCTCACTTTGTAGTTCAGGCTGGCCCTGAACTCACAGCAATACTCCTGCCCCTGCCTCTCAGGTGCTGGGATTACAGATGTGGTGTGAGTCACCACGCCCAGCACCGTGATACGTTGTTACCGGGGATGGAACTCAGGACCTTGAGTTTGCAAGGCAGATGCCGAACCACTGAGCTAAATTCCCTCCCAACATGGTGATTTTTAAAAAATGTTTTCAGGCATGGTGGTGCACACCTGTAATCCCAGCTCTCAGGAGGCCGAGGCAGGAGGATTGCCATGAGTTCAAGACTAGCCAGGGGTACATACTGAGATTCTGTCTCAAGAAACCAAACCAAAAAAACCCCCCCAAAACAACCCACAAACAAACAAACAATTCCTTCACCACCAGTTCCTAACTATGTACCACATCAGTCATTGCTGAAGGTTTGGCCCGCTTGACCTTGCTTCACCCTCTAGGGCAAGATGCCTTCTCTCCATTTTTCATGGAGAAGCTGAAGTTCAGACAGGAGTGGGCCAACTCTGCTCACAGGACAGCACAGCTAGGAAGGGCTGGAATAGGCAGGGTGTGATCCCTGGTCTGCGTCCAGAGTTAGCCCCGCCTCCGGTAGTCTTGGAAGTCTGCAGGCCACGTGCTGCCTTGTTGTTATGCCTGGGGCGACAGCCAGATTTGATTTTTCTGGGATGGGATCTTGCTATGTTGCCCAGGATGGTCTTCAATTCCTGGCTCAAGCAACCCTCCTGCCTCAAGCAGCTGGGATAACGTGTACCTGGTTACATTATGTTCCTGGATTCGCTCTTGGGTGCTTGCTTCCATTGCGACCCATGGATGTCTGTACTGTCAGATTTGGCTTCTTATTTCCATCGAGTGCCTCCCAAAGATCTTGGTTCTCACAGATATGCGGCCCAGCAGGCAGAGACTGAGTGCCTCGGACTCGTCCTTCTCCTTCCAACCCGACATGCCTGGATTCGCTGGTAATTGTTTTAGAAGTCAAATGAATGCAATTTGCAGTTATGTATTTGGGGCATTTATTTCAAAGACACTAGCTCTGTTCAATTGAATAACATCCCTGAAGCCAGTTTGGTGATGCTGTTTCTGATTGGTAAATTAAGCCCCCAGCTGGCAGATACACTGAAGATTAGGGCCAATGGCTGGGCTAGTTTCTGGCCTCCTGCCGCAGAGCCGCTTCTGTCTGCAATGCTGATAGGAGCCTACATCTTTCTACCTGGTCAACGTGGGTAATTTGGGCGAATAGGGAGGTCACCCGTGAGGATTTCTGGGGGGTGTGGTCATCTGTTCCTATTTCCTGGGTGATAGGTGAGTTTCCAGTATCAGAGAGACATACTTTTGTCTGAAAGAGTGGTTTGTTCTTGGTAATGTGAACCCATGAAAATAACATACTTGATGTCCTAGCACTTGGGGAGTCAGAGGATTTAAGAAGATTCTAAAGAAGGGGGGGGAGAACCCCGACACATCAGACCAAAGTCAGGTAATCTTAAGGATTGCCCCCTTTTAGTTTTGAATTTTAAGACAGGGTCTCTCTAAGTTGTTATGTTGCCCAGGCTGTGCTGAAACGTGAGATCCTCCTGCCTCAGCTTCCCACAGCGCTGGGATGACAGGTGCATGTTCCTATGCCTGGCAGGAATCAGAATTTCTGCAACAGTTCCCAGCCAGTTTATCTGCTACCCGGGGATGGGATAGACGACTGTACTTTTAATCCTCTTGCTTCTAAGACTTCTCTCTAGAGAGGTCTGACTTTGTTGTAGAGATGAGGTCAAAAGCAAATTCTTACAAATCGCTGTGCTCAGTGGTGCTGCCTGGGCCCCACACCCAGCAGCATTAAAATACTTCCTATTAATGCTGGACGTGGTGGCTCACGCCTATAATCCCAGCACTCGGGAGGCAGAGACAGGAGGATTGCTGAGTTCGCGGCGGCTTGCCTGGGCACCATAGTGAGCTCAGGGCCAGCCTGAACTACAAAGTGAGACCCTGACTCAAAAAGCAAAAAAACAAAAAACAAAAAACTTTCTATTGACATGCGAACAAAAACTGCAGACATCAGGGGCGAACAGCTCAATGAAAATTTACAAAATGATTTATAAAATTCTTAAAGGGAACGTTCTGGCCTTACTGCCCAAACCCTGACATGCTCAGAAGGTTCTCACCGCCTCTTCCGCCTGCCCTCAAGGGGGCGTCACTATGACTTCAACAAGCACAGCTTCTTTTTGACTAGTTTTGAACTTTTTTTTTTTTTTTTTTTTTTTTGAGACAGGGTCTTGCTTTGTAGTTCAGGCTGGCCCTGAGCTCACTATGTAGCCCAGGCAAGCCTCGAACTCAGCAATCCTCCTGTCTCTGCCTCCCGAGTGCTGGGATTACAGGCGTGAGCCACCATGCCCGGCTAGTTTTGAACTTTTAAAAACTCTTTTTAGTAGTATACATTTGCAACAATAGTCAATACACTTGTCGAGAGGGAACTAGAACACGTATATGTGGCACCTTGATTCTTCTGTTAAAGGGATATCTACGGGAATGGAGCAATGATACACCGAGAGATGAGAGTTGAGTAAAATAATAATTTTACTTCCAATCACAACGGGGCCAGATCACACCAAATGAATGCTCAGAATGTCAGGCCCCTACTTTGTTTTGGTTGTTTTTACATAGTCCTCTACTCCTATGTCATCCTTTGATGAGTGGGTCTGGGTTAACAGGAGGCTGCATTCTTGCTAACAGTCTTTGTTACAAGTAGGTAAAACTTGTTTGAGTTGAGTGACTCATCCGCTGGCCAGAGTGTCATTTACATAGATGAGGAGTAAGCAGAAACTGATAGTTATCAACTCCGAAGGCTCAGGAGGCAGCCAAAGAGGAGTAACTGGTTTACATTTCTTTTCTCATTTTAAATCACAATTGCTAAAATGAACAGTGTAGATAATGCCTTTTTATATTTTAGCCGAGTTCACTGTGGCCTTTCCACTTTACAGCAGCTGGAGTATTCTGACTCACTGGGGCTGGCCGTTAAGGGGCTCTTTACGAACAGGAGCCAAGTTTTCAGCAGGCATTTCTAATCCACATGTTTTGCTAACATTTCCTGCCTTTGTCTTAAAGCATTTTTTATTTTACTATTAAGCATTTTCTAATTACTTGCTTTTCTCTAACATTTGCAGTTCCCTTTCCCTGCCCTACTTTCCACTTCTCCCACTCCTGCCCCTTTCCCATCTCCACAGAATCTGTTCCCTCTTACTTGTCTTTTATTTTTCTCTTTAAATTATTTATACTTTGAGTCTGTTCTGTAAAAGACATCATGTGATATTCAAGCTTGTGTTTCTGATTTACTTCATGTAACATTATGGTCTCAGTTGCATCCATCTTCCTACAAATGACTCAAGTCTATCCTTTTCTATGGCAGTGTAGTACTCCATTGTGTGTAAAGACCACATTTTCTTTCTTTCTTTTTTTTTTTTTGAGACAGGGTCTCGCTCTGTAGTTCAGGCTGGCCCTGAGCTAACTATGTAGCCCAGACAAGCCTTGAACTCAGCAATCCTCCTGCCTCTGCCTTCCGAGTGCTGGGATTACAGGCGTGAGCCACCACGCCCGGCACTGTGGTATGTGGTATTGATGGCTGGTGGGCGTGAGTCACCATGCCCAGCATTGTATGTGGTTACCGGGATCTAACTCAGGGCCTTGCGCTTGCAAGGCAGGTGCTGGAACCACTGAGCTAAATCTCCGGCCCGACCACATTTTCTTTATCCATTCATCTGTTGATGGACATACAGGCCACTTCCAAGGTTTAGCCATTATGAATTGTGCCATGAAGAACATGGGTGTGTGTGGTTCAGTGTGATAGGAAGCCTTTAACTCTTCCAGGAAGATATCTAGAAGGGGATTCGCTGGTCACATGGAATTTTTACCTTCCCCGCTCCCCCGGAAATGTCCGTTCTGTTCTCCACAGTGGTTGTACCAGTCTACATTCACTCTGTTGTACCCTATTTTTTGCTGTTTTTGATTACATTCACCCTACATAAGAGGGATCAGACACCAGGTTCTTCTCGCGTTCAGGCTGGCATCCGTTGAGGGTCGTGTGCACAGCTGCATACCCACCCTGCCCCTGTGCTGGAAGCCCCTCACACCATCTCCAGGGCCCACTCGCCATTCTGCCACGTGGGGCACTTCACTGTTCAGCCGATATGAAGAGCGCTGTGGTTTTAGGCAGGACTTTCTATGGACTCGTTCCTCCTAGATTGGTATCCAGGAGGGACGCAGAATATTCAGATTTTCAGCATTGATAGAAATGGCTGAACTGAAGCCAGATGCTGTGGTCCATGCCTACCATCCCAGGACTCCAAGAGGATAAGACAGGACCCAGCCTGGGCAATGTAGTGCGACCCTGTCTCAAAATAATAAAAAAAAAAGATTGGGGTATAGCCCAGGGCAGAGGGCCAGGGTTCCATCCCCTGGGGGAAGGGTGGAAAGGAATCTTGCAGGCACTGCCCAGGAGGGAAAAACAGGCCTCTTCCTGGCAGGTGCATGGTAACAAAGTTACAAGTTCACCTTTCACACTGAGTCCTCTCCTGTCCTCGGACTCTGCAGTAACACACCCAGTCTCTTCCTGTTTCATTCACTGTCACTCGTGTGGGAAGCAATGCCAAGTAGGGAAATCCTTGCCGTGGAAATCCTCCCTTCTCCCCTGAATCCCACAGCACCGAGCTCCATCCTCAGCCCTTTTTATTTTTTATTTTGAGCCATGGTCTCACTGAGTTGCTAAATTGGCTGGGTTGGGCCAGAATTTGTGACCCTCCTGCCTCAGCCTTCCAAGAGCTGTATTACAGATGTGCACCACCACTTGCAGTCTGCTAAATTGGAAAATCTTACATTGCTGTAGCTAAACCGTAATGTGCAGAACGGGTAAAGACATTTCCTCAGAATCTTCCAAATGAACTCAAATGCTGACCTGTGTGAAGGCTGACTTCAAATGCCTTCCTCTGCATCCTTTTCACCCCCTCTCCCCACCGTGCCTTCTAGTCTATACGTGTTTTGTGAAAACGTAAAAATCGGGGACAGAGTTTGACATTTCATAAACCTGAAGCCATAAATTCCGTATGGATCCAGAAATTCCACACCTAGGGCTATTTCTAGAGGCCTGCACACTTATACGTACAGAGCATGTTTAAGGCAATAATGTTCAGTGGACCCAACTATAGACAACACAGATATCCACCAGCAGAATAATGTGGCTCTGGCTTCCTGTGGAATACTATACAGCACAGAAACAAACCAACAACAGCTATATGATACCAGAGGAGCCTAAAAGAACATGTCCTACATGCGTTCACTTTTTACAAAAGTAAAAAAAGCAAAAGCAAACACTACTGTTCAGCAATGAGCAACAGAGCAGTAAAGCTACAAAGGAGCAGCATGTGGGCAGGTGGTGGGGACTGGGGGGGCACATATGTGGGTGGGCAGGTTTGTGGGGTTCTGACAGGATTCCACTTCCAGCTGTTTCCTAATTCGTTCCTCTGTTCTATGCATTGTTTTCCTCTGCGTTTGGTAAATTGTACAATACGAAAAGACAACGTGGGAAACTCCGGTCGGTTGCCGAGTTCAGCTCACACCAGCGCTGAGCGCCCGGACGCTCCTTCCGGCCGGAGCGACCAGGACCTGGGTTAGTCTTGCGGAGGAATCGGTCCCGCTGGGGTCAGAAAGACGAGACAAACCTTTCCTTGCAGCTTCCAGAGCCGCGGAATTTGCAACTTTCACAGAAGTAACCCCCAGCCGAGCTCCCATCTTCCACACAACCGTCTCTAGCCCGACGGCCCAGGATGTGCACAGCGATCCCCGCACAGCTCCCTCTGGGCGCGAATCCCCTGTCCCTTAACTTTGTCTTTCTTCCCTATTTCAAGCCGGGCTGGGGCCCAACGCCGAGGAGCCAGAGGAGAGGCAGGTTGAGGGGCAGGGAAAGGGCCGACTCCCCCAGCCTGGCGACCCCCGCGCCCCGGTCCGGCGCCCGCGGGCCTGGAGCCCTCGCGATTGGCCGCGGCCATCACGTGCGCGCTGGGTGGGTCCTTCTGCCTCCAACTCGGAGCCGCGCCGGCCGGCGGTGCGGACCTTTGCGCCCATTTTCCCCCTTTCCTTCCTCTCCTCGCACCTCTCCATCCACACCAGTCTTATTTTAGCAAAACCGGAGGAGGCGGAGGCGGCACAGGAGGAGGCGGCGGAGGCGGCGGCGGCATCTGGGGGTGGGGGTGCCAGGCGCCGCGGCACCAGAGCAGCTCCCGAGCGCGCATCCCCCTCCCTCCCTCCCCGCCCCCCAGCCTTGGGAATTTTCAGGATTTCATTGCTGCAATTGAACCCCAAGACGAGGCGCTCAGCGCGCACAAACCCCCTTCCCAGCGGAAGAAGCAGCTGCTGGTGAATCAGGAAGAAAAAAAATTTTTTTGAAAGCGGGACCCTGCGTTTGGAAGCCTCCCAGTGCGCCCGGGTTCGAGCCCCCGTCTCTCCTCCTCCTCCCCATCCCCTCCCTTCCTCTCCTCTTACTGGGGAAGGTGGCTACAGATCTCCGTATTTTACAGGTCTAGGAAAGTGAAGCCAAATTCAAGGAGGGAATTTTTTCTTTCTTTCTTTCTTTTTTTGTTTTTTTTTTTTTTAAGATATTTTTTATTTTTAAATGGGCCGAGCGCACTCTTTTTGCAAGATGCCAGCCTGACCTGGACCTCGGAGGAATTTGAGGCTCCCACTGCGCCCGGGAGGAGGAGGCGGAGGAGCAGCAGCAGCAGC
>PVIC010034245.1:0-13226 GCA_004025085.1 Thryonomys swinderianus
AATCCTCCTGTCTCTGCCTCCCGAGTGCTGGGATTACAGGCGTGAGCCACCACGTCCGGCATTAATTTTTCTTTTTTTTGAGACAGGGTCTTACTTTGTAGTTCAGGCTGGCCCTGAGCTCACTATGTAGCCCAGGCAAGCATCAAACTCAACAATCCTCCTGCCTCTGCCGCCCGAGTGCTGGGATTACAGGTGTGAGCCATCACGCCCGGCACTGTGGTATGTGGTATTGATTGCTGGTGGGTGTGAGTCACCACGCCCAGCATTGTATGTGGTTGTCGGGGATCAAACTCAGGACCTTGCACTTGCGAGGCAAGCACTGGAACCACTGAGCAAAATCTCTGGCCCCTATTTTGAGTTAATTTTTGCATATGGTATAAAGTAAGGGTTCAAATACTTTTTGCTTTTTTTTCCAGACAGGGTCTCACTTTGGATTTCAGGCTGGCCCTGGGCTCACTATGTAGCCCAGGGAAGCCTGGAGCTCATAGTAATTCTCCTGCCTCCTGAGGGCTGAGATTACATACATGAGCTACCATGGCAAGCCACCATGCCCAGCTAAATCCCCGGCCCCAAATACATTATTTTTTTGCATGTGAATTTCCTGTTTCTCCAGCACCAAAAGACTACCCTTTCTCAAGAGCCATTTTAGCATTCTTGTCAAAAATCATTTGAATGGGCCAGGTGTGGTGGCTCACGCCTGTAATCCCAGCACCCAGGAGGCAGAGACAGGAAGATTGCTGAGTTGGAGGCTTGCCTGGGCTACATAGTGAGCTCAAGGCCAGCCTGAACTACAAAATGAGACCCTGTCTCAAAAAAAAAAAAGTTATTTGAATGGGGGCAAAGATTTAGCTTAGTGATTCCAGGGCCTGTCTAGCAGGTGCAAGATCCCTGGTTCAATTCCCAGTAACCACATAAAGCAGTGTGGTGACTCATGCCCACCAGCCATCAGTACCACATATCACAATGCTGGGTGAGGCGGCTCACGCCTGTAATCCCAGCACTCGGGAGGCAGAGACAGGAGGATTGCTGAGTTCAAGGCTTGCCTGGGCTTCATAGTGAGCTCAGGGACAGCCTGAGCTACAAATTGAGACCCTGTCTCAAAAAAAAAAAGTCATTTGAATGGATTTAGCTCAAGTGGTACTGCAACTACCTTGGAAGAATAGGGTCAGAGTTTGATGCCCAGTACCACAAAAAGATAAAATTAATTTAAAAAAATCATTTGAAGCTGAGTATGGTGGCACTCACCTGGAATCTAAGAACTCCAGGAGGCTGAGGAAAGAGGATCACAAGTTGATGTCCTATTTCAAATTAAAAAATAGGAAAAGGGGCCACATACCACAGTGTTGGGTATGGTGCCTCAGGTTTGTAATCTCAGCACTCAGCAGGCAGAGGCAGGAGGACTACTGAGTTGGAGACTTGCCTGGGCTACATAGTGAGCTCAGGGCCAGCTTGAACTACAAAGCGAGACCCTGTCTCAAGAAAAAGAAAAAAAAAAACCCTAAAAATGCGTAGACTCATGCCTGGAGCATTTTTTCTTGCTTTTTTTTTGAGTTTGAGTTTGAACTTGTGGTCTCTTACATGCTAAGTGTTCTAAGATTCCCAGCCCACCCAGGATGTCTTACTATCAGCATCCAACACAGTGTCTAAGACAAGGCCAGTGCTCATTGGGGAATTTTGTGATGCAGGCTTTCATTAGATACTAGCATGATTTTTTTTTTTTTTTAGTTTTTTGAGACAGGGTCTTGCTTTGTAGTTCAGACTGGCCCTGAATGCACTGTGTAGCCCAGGCTAGCCTTGAACTCACAGCAAATCTCCTGCTTCTGTCTCCTGAGTGCTAGGATTACAGGTGTGTGCCACCGCACCCAGCATTGTGATATGTGGTACTAGGGATTGAACTCAGGACCTTGAGTTTGCCAAACAGATGCTGGAACCACTGAGCTAAATCCCTGGCCCATGTCATGATATTTTAAAAAGCAAGGTTCTCGGGGGTGGGGGTTGTGGGTGGGTAGGGATATGGGTAAAAATGAGAATTAACTTCTGTCATATACTGGTACAAATTCCCCAATGTTGAGTGTGATTGTGAACTGTATATAAAATGTACCAATAAAAAATCGTCAAAAAAAAAAAAAAGAAAAAAGAAAAGCAAGGTTCTTGGTCAAGAATTTAACTCAGTGGTGTTAGGTGCTTAACTGGCAAGTACAAAGTCTTGAGTTCGAGTCCTGATTATTGCAAAGCAAACAAACCAACCAAATCATACCAACCAACAAGAACCAAAAAACAAATTTCTAGGAGATTATAATCTAAGTAATAAGAAGTTCATTGTCAAAGTTTAAAAAAATCTGTAGCTGGGCCTTGTGATACATGTCTATAGAGGTACTCAAGGGGCTGAGGTAGCAAGATCATGAATTCAAGATTAACCTGGAAAACTTTTTTGTGTTTTGAGACAGGGTCTCACTATGTAGTTCAGGCTGGCCTTGAACTCACTATGTGGCCCCTGGTGCTGTCATATGTGTACAACCTCTTAGGGATTTCTGCCGATAAAACCTATTTTCCTACAGGTAAGTTTGGAGAACTATTAGGTGCAAACAGTCAACTAGTCAGGGAAACCCTAGAAAGACAAGATAGCAGTGTTGTTACAGAAGTGTAAGGGCATTCTGCAAGGAGAGAATGGAAGGGAGCTTACATCATCAGAACAGGCAGCACTGGCTCTTACTGTTGCAATCTCAGTGATATAGGAAAAACATAAGTGTGGATGTCTTTGATGATTGTGCCTTCAGTCTTCATTTGTGAAAGGGGATCAATAAAAATGACTTCTCTCTTGCTTCTCTGATCAGCCTTGTCTTTTTCTCCTCCCTTTGTTCACCCTTGCACTTCTCATTTGAACTTGTTTCAACTCCTGAAGCCAAATCTGCTCTATGTATCACTTCCAGAATCCCACGTGACAGGCCAAGCAGGGAAAATCCAAGACTTTGACAGTGTGGGATCAGAGTGCTGATCTGACCTCATGCTGCTAAGGGGAGTAAATACATTTTGAGGCATGTTTTGGCCTTTAAGACAAGTCTGACCTGCCTTCTTCCAGTTGTGGCTGTCCTGAACAAATAGCACCCACTGTACAAGATGGCTTCCCTGGCTGCAGCAGGATCAGATTTAAATTAAGCAATAGAATTGAATTTGGACCAATCAGTGAGCTCAGTGAGTTGCGGTTCAATCAGTTTGGATCAATCAGCTCGCTTCAGTCGAGACCAATCACAGACCTACTATGGCTATAGAAACATTCAACCTCCATGGTTAATGTAGGTGGGTTCTTTTTTGTGTTCTATGTGTTGCAGTCTGGGTCCTGTTGAAATGAATTTTAGAGCCAGGATTTGTGATGTGTTTGGTAATGTGGGCTCCAAAAGTCCTGTTAATTTACTCAGGATTCCTCCTGGGTAGTGTGGATGGACTGTCAGCAAAAGAAGAAAAAAACCCACCACAAACCAAAACAAAATAATCTGTAACACTAGGAATTGTTAGTCCTGAAGAGCTCCAGAGATCTGTGGTGGTTGATGGGGAGCCTCAAGGACTGGAGGACCGAAGGTCATTAGTGGCAAAAGCCCTGAGCTGCTAGTAGAGATGCATTGTGAGGATTCATGATTTCTATCTGAATCAAGCAAAGGATCTTTCAACTGACTACCTCTGCTTTTCTGCCAGGTAATTCTGAAGACAGCTTCAGCAGGAAACTGGACAGCAGATGGGAGGGAGGGAGGAAAGGAAGAGAGTAGCACAACAATTTGTGTTGGAAGCGTTGGAGGTTATCCCCAATAGAGGAGTGAGGAGAAACTGAGACACCAAATGATCAGTGTTGTCTAGCTCACCTGCTAGTTGGTGGTTGTGCGCCCATTAGGTTGGCTTTCCCCCGGAAGTATTCCCAGGCACCTTTCCACCTGGGATTTCCGTATTGCATGTACTCCTGAAAGGGTGGTTGGTATCAGAGAAGCGCCTCTATCCAGGGAAGATCCCCCGTACAGTCCATACAAGGAAAGAGCATCCTTCAGGCTGCTCACAGCGGAACATTTCTGTCGGTAGCGCGTGTTCCCGCCCGGGTGGCCGAGCGCGCGGACCGGGAAGGGGACGCTTTCTGGTGAGGACCACAAGCGGAGGCTGTGAGCGCCGCCGCTGGAGAACACCGACGCTCGGTCAGAGCCAGCCTGCGGCGACCGGGCCTGGCTGGCTACTTCCCGCCCCAGCCTTTGCCCCCGCCCCCGCCGCCGCAGACACTGTCCAGGCGGCGCGGAGGAACGCTAGGTCTCTTGGCTCTGCGGAATCCGGTTGGGCCGGGAGCCGCGGCACGGGAGGTGAGAGCCGGTGCCTGCCTCCCGCTCCCTGCCGGGCCGCTGGAACCCGCAACAATGGGGGCAGAGTGGGGACGCAGCCCGGGCCTTTGGCGAGCAGCGGCCTGGGGCAGCAAGGCGGTCTTGGTGGCCTGGGCCTTGAGGGCACTGGTTTAGACCTGGAAAAGTCCAGTAGCCAGAGGGTTGGCAGAGAGTCTTAGCTTCGTCTCAGGGCCCCGGTGGCTTGATGTTTGGGGGATTTTTTTTTTTTTTTTTTTTTTTTAGCCCGGAAAGGGAGCTACAGAGCCTCTGAGACTCAACTACAGAGTGTGCACTCTTGACTCTTAATATTATCGCCCAGGAGGCTAACCATTGGCGGGGTACATGGGAGAGGTTGTGCTTGGAATTTTAGGGGCCTCTATGTGCTTAGTCCCTAAGGCATACAGGGATGTGCCTTTCTTATTCACTCCCCAGGTCTGGAAGTTTGGCAAAAGGCTTAGGCTGGGGCAGAAGACACACGGAGAGTTTATCTTCTCCAAAGTAACTGGTGAGCTCAGCTAGGCAACAGAGAGAGAGAAAGAGAGAGCAAAGAGCTAAATCCTCCTCATTCCAGATGCATCCAGGCAAAGAGTGCTTCTAAAGCAGGGAACTTGTCACAGGAGCGAATAGAGACCAGTGAATAGTGTTAGCTGCTTGGGTTAGGATGAGGTTGGTGGAAATTGTGATTTGAGGATTGCAGAGGAGGGTTGGTAGGCTGCTAAGATTGGAGAGTCAGCTTTATGTGGGTCATGGTGGTGGTAGCCTGGGAGATGAACAAGGGAATTTTGCAGAGTGGGCTTCCTGATACAGAATGACCTCTTACTGCGGGGGAGTGGGTGACTCAGATCTGTTAGAAATTCTGTTTTGTGCTAGCTGACTACATGCTTTGGTGGCTGGACTTCGAGGTGAAAGAGATTAGCAGGGAAATTTGGGGGCTTGTTGATTTTCAAGAGAGCAGTGTGAACCTTTCCTTCCTTTTCCAAGTAAGAGTGGTGGTTGTTATTGACAGTATTTTAAGTAAAAAATTCCTTTGGAATTTTTGGATCCAAAGCTTTTCTCTGTTTTTGTCTTTCCTACTTTGTTTTTATGTTGTGACCCATACTTTCTTTTTAGTACTGTGGCTATTATTTGTGAGAATAGACAGATGTGTCATGATACATTTAATCTAAAAGCCCTCTTTTTAGTTAATTTGTGTGCCTTGTTCAGGGTATGCAATTTTAGAAAGGGGTGTGAAATCCCTAATAGTTTACTATGTTGTTAAAAGCATGTTGTTATCTTTAAATACATGAAACTTTGTTTTTCTTGTGCTGGAAGGTGATTATTGAATCTGTTAAATCTTAGCGACAGTCATTTCAGCAGCCCTGCTGACTTACAGGATATTATCTTCACTAGAAATGTTACCTCTCTTCAGTGAATTTGGTCTGTACATTATTGCCTTCTGACAGTCTGTATCATTGAAGGGCAGTGTGCAATCTTCAACTCTGGCCTACTGCTCTGGGCTAGAGCTCTGTATCAATTATTCAGGCAAAATTTGGTGTGCTGTCTGTTGATAATTTTGAAAGAGAATCGTAGGTGAAGACAAATATCGTCAGAATCATTTGACTTTCTGAATTTAGTTTATTTAGTATTGCCTAATTAGAATATGGTATAAGTTTTCATATGAGATGTGAGTGAGGTAAGTCTATTTGTACCTATACTAATAGTTTTAATTATTACAGGGATTATTAAGCTTTAAAAATTTATTTTCCTTCAAAAGTTTTTTTTTATTTTTTTAAGATTTTCTATCGTAAGTCATCTTGTATAAACTCATACCTGTTGCATTATGCTAGGTGTATGTACATTAGTCCTAATATTTTTGACTTTTTTTCTCTTTTTGAAACAGGGTCTTGGTCTGTACTGCAGGCAGGCCTTGAACTTGCTGTTTAGTCCAAGTTGGCCTCAAACTATTGATCCTCCTTGCTCAACTTCTGTGCTGGGATTATAAAGCTGTACCACTGTGCCTACTTTCTTCTGACATTTTGATTGCAGTAGTTCCTGGTTTGGAGGTGGCTGTACATCTGTGACCAAAAACAAAAAAATCATGATGGTATATCAAGCTTTTAGTCAGCAAACTCTTGAACAGAGTTTTATAGTGTTGTGATTTTGAGTTATGGCAATTGCATATCTTAACATTTCCATGCAAAAAACAGTTATAAATAGGGTATAGTGCTGCATTCCTGTAATCCCAGCAGTTGGGAGGTTGAGGGAGGAAGATTAAAAATTCAGGCCCAATCTGGGCAGTTGAGTGATTTAGGAAGACCCTGTCTTGAGTAAAAAATAAAAAGGTCTAGGGATATAGATCAGTGAAAAGCCCCTGAGTTCAATCCCCAGTACTGTAAGGAAACAAAAGCTTAGCATAACTGTATGTTCACATTAATATGGGATTGCTTTTGCATTATTTTATTTAAATATACCTGTTAAGGTGAAGTATTTCTGTAGAAAAACCACAGGGTAAATCATGTTGTTTCAGTGTGTGCCTCAATGGTATAAGTTTAGAGTGATTTACAAGTACCGTACGTCTGTTCAGGTTCCCCAGGAAGCCATGATATTCTCCTTTCCACTGTGGTTTTGGGAGCATGAAGGCATTGCTTACACCCTATATCTGGTTCACTGTATGTAGGCTGGGAGTATCTGCTCACTGCTTGGCGTGCTGTCCTCTGGAACATCAGAAATAAGATTGAGGTAAGCCTGTGTCTATTTGAAGTTGCTTGCCTCTTAATTTTGCATAAAATATTTTGTTCACCTGAATGTTTTTCCTTTAGTTGTTACCCATTGTTCTAATTTGGTAAAATGAAATTGTCCTTTACACTTTTCTTTGGTCTCTCTGTATATATATCTTATTCCAAAATCAATAAAGAAATTTAAAATCAAGGCACTTGGATCATAAGTAAATTCTTTGAAATAGCTCTCATTTTTGATTTGGAGTACTGTATTCACTTGGTCAAAGAAACAGAAAGCAGGTTCATATATTGCTTTGAGGGCAAGGTGATTATAGTGGTACCTTGGTTTACATATATGTACTGTGCTCACAGTTTGGTTCTAATCAGAATCGTGGGATGAATTCTGTGACCAGAATTGTAGAGAGAATTACCTCTATCACAGACAGAATTATACCTTAGTTCACAAATTCAGTTCTTTCCATGATTCTGGTTGAAGACTGAAATGGGTAAGAACTGAATCAAATTTTCCCATAAGGTCAGTATTGATCTTAACCATTGAATTTGACTTGGTTCTTGTGTCTATGGCCATACTACCCTGAATGTGCTCAATCTCATCTGATTCGGTTCTTATCCAACTTGATTTGTGACTAGGATCATGGAAAGAATCTGTTTCATGAACTGAAGCCTCACAGTACTCAAAGAAATGTCTTGCTATTTCTTACTCAAATGGATCAACTTTAGAAATTTTTGGAAAGGAGGCTTAGAGATTTTAGTACTTTAGAAAAATTCTGAGAATTATCTGGTAGAATTGGAAGAGCATGGTCCTTGATGTTTGGATTTATCCCATCTTGGTTTCTTGCTCACATTTTGATCCTGGGTTAGTACTTAACCTTTCTGAGCTTTGGTTTTGTTTTTCATCTATAAAATGACACTAGTACAACTTTTTTCCAGTTGACATTAGAGAACTGGCATTGGTATTTTTGCTTGGAAGGCTACAAATCTCCAAATGGTGAAGAGATTTGTTGTCTTTTTCTAATTGGGGCTACTTTGATAGAATTTGGCATTCTATTCAGATTTCTTTCTTTCTTTTTTGACATTGCTGAGGATCAAGCCCAGAGATGTTTTGGATGGACAGAGTTTTGCAAGTTTTGTTTTAGAATTGTTCAGTTTTATTTTTTCCTTGTGAGAGCAAAAAATGATTCCTATTAATATTTAAAAAATTAAGTAGAGCCGGGCATGGTGGCTCACGCCTGTAATCCCAGCACTCGGGAGACAGAGACAGGAGGATTGCTGAGTTCGAGGCTTGCCTGGACTACATAGTGAGTTCAGAGCCAGCCTGAACTACAAAGTGAGACCCTGTCTCAAGAAAAAAAAAAAAAAAAAGTAGAAACCAAAAGTGATTTGAAGTAACTGGCCCCTACATCTTGTAATTTTGTCCTGCTGCATTCATTATGGTCTTTAATTCCCATTAAGAATAAGTAATATTCGGGCTGGAGGATTAGCTCAGTGTTCCACCGCCTGCCTCGCAAGCGCGAGGTCCTGAGTTCTATCCCTGGAAACCACATACAATGCTGGGCTTGGAGACTCACGCCTACCAGCAGTCAATACCACATACCACAGTGCCGGGCGTGGTGGCTCACGCCTGTCATCCCAGCACTCAGGAGGCAGAGACAGGAGGATTGCTGAGTTCAAAGCTTGCCTAGGCTACATAGTGAGCTCAGAGCCAGCCCGAACTACAAAGCGAGACCCTGTCTCAAAAAAGAAAAAAAAAAAAAAAAGAGTAAGTAATATTCCTGTGGCTTCAAAATACCACCCTATCCCCTGGCATGTCTCTGCTTTAATATCACCTTATGAACTGGTCCATCCTGTATTTTCTAGTTTCTCTTCTGCCATAAATCTTCTGGGCTCTACGAGCCAAGTTATAGTGAATTCCTTGAAGGTTCTAGCATGTTAGTACTTTGAACTAGTTTTCTTTCCATTCTAGTATGTATCTGACTTTAAGACTAGAATCAAGAGTACAGATACTACCTTCTCTTAGTAAAAGTCTTCCTTCAGTTTCCATGAGTGCCTTTCCTTTGTATGACATTGCATTTTGTGCAAGGTTCTTTCTCCTCTTCCTCTTGTCCCTTTCTCTTTTTAAACACAGAGTCTCACTGTATGTTCTGTGCTAGCCTTGAACTCACTGTCTAGTCAACAGTGGTGGCCTCAAACTCCCAGCAGTCTTCCTGAGTCAGCTTCCTGAGTGCTTGGAATACAGGTGTGCACCACCATGCCCAGTTGTGATTACACTAAACTGTTAAATTTTGGTATTTTTGTGGTTTCCATACCTAGATTATGACCTCCTTGAAGGCTTTGTTTTTGGTATTTTGGATTATATTTACTTGGCTAATGCTTTCTGAATGTAAAGATAAATACCCCCTTCCTTTTTTTTTTTTTTTTTTGCTTTTTGAGACAGGGTCTCGCATTGTAGTTCAGGCTGGCCCTGAGCTCACTATGGTGCCCAGGCAAGCCGCCGTGAACTCAGCAATCCTCCTGCCTCTGCCTCCCGAGTGCTGGGATGACAGGCGTGAGCCACCACGTCCGGCATTGTGGTATGCGGTGTTGATTGTTGGTGGGCGTGTCTCCACGCCCAGCATTCTATGTGGTTACTGGGGATCGAACTCAGGTCCTTGCGCTTGCGAGGCAGACGCTGGAACCACTGAGCTAACCCTTTGGCCCAATACCCCCTTCTTATGAAAGGATAGGAAGTCATTTCATGTGCAGTTGGTTATGTGATGTGTGTTTTGACTTTTGGGTGCATCTGATCCCTGCTGGAGCAGTGTCTCTGCCTTTGTATCCCCAGAATGCTAAAGGCAACAATGTCTTCCTATAAAAATGTGTTGCTTATTCTGTACATACATAGTTTTGAAGTTTGGGCTACTAGATTTTCTCTTTGGTCTTGCAAAAGTTTGTTTTGGGATGCTGGACCAGGTGCTGCATGCCTGTAATCACTGCACTTGAGAGGCTGAGGTAGGAGCATCTTCTACCTCAAAGCTAGTTCAAGGCCAAAAGAACCAAAAAAAAAAAAAAAAAGAGTGTAGTGGTCCCTCATTGGTATTGTCTAGATTGGTCATTTATTGCCCTGGTCACTTTATCCTCATATATGAAGTGACAAATGACTTTAGGTATCAGGTTTTTCCAGACTATTGCCTAGGTACCACTTGTCTGGGACTAGAAAATGATTGTGTGCATGTAGGAGCTTGAACCTAGGGACCTTTGCACTGAGCTACAACCTTAGTCCTTATTTATTTTTTTATTTCTTGTGACAGGGTCTCCTTAAGTCACTAAGTTATCCAGGCCGGGTTTGAACTTGTGGTCCTCTTATCTCAGTCTCCTTGAATGCTTGGGATTCAGGTATTTTAGAAAGGGCACTGCTGGGAAATGAGTTTAACATTAGGACATTGTGACTTTTTCTGGCTGGTAAGCTTTTTAGAGACCTCGTTGAACTCACTGTTAATATATTCAGGAAATAAGATTGATCAAACATTATTTAGGAATTTGAATTCAGTAACTATGAAAACATCTGTACCAATTCTCTGCTCAGCTGTAGTAATACTGAAACTGATATATTAATTCTCTGTCCGGATGCTGAATGTTCTGAGTTATTTATTTAGAAAGTATAAAATACCAATTCATCCAGCCACTCTCTTAGTTCTTAGTAGTAAAATAACTTTTATCATCTAAATTATCTTCATTTAATTTTCATCACTGATCAGAAAACAGAAAAATTAGACTAAAGATTAGGCATTTGGTAACTTATTGAAGCCTATATAATAGTTACTCTTTCATGCAAGAAATTAACATAGACTGGAGAAAAGAAAAACACAATAACTATAGTTAGGTTAAAGGTAAAAATTGATGTGAGATGAAAAGGAAAATTGAGGCAAAGCATAAGGCACTTTAAATTTTTTTTTTTTTGAGACAGGGTCTTGCTTTGTAGTTCAGGCTGGCTCTGAGCTCACTATGTAGCCTAGGCAAGCTTCGAACTCAGCAATCCTCCTGTCTCTGCCTCCTGAGTGCTGGGATTACAGACACGAGCCACCACGCCTGGTACTGTGACATGTAGTATTGATTGGTGGTGGGTGTGAGTCTCCACGCTCAGCATTGTATGTGGTTTTCTGGGATAAAACTCAGGACCTTGCGCTTGCGAGGCAGGCGCCGGAACAACTGAGCTAATCCTCTGGCCCAAGGCACATAAAATTTGAAGAACCAGTTAAAGATGTTTTGTGAGCAGTGTTGAATTGTTGAGAAGTTATTATATAGGTTGGGTGGAATAAAAGTGGAATTTTCACTTCATATGCACACTGAAGGTGCTAGTACTCACTTAAGGTTTTACAACAATACTGCTAAATAAATGTATTAGATAGAAATGAAAAATTACTGCCTTACAACTGTAAATTTGCTTTGTATTTATGGTGTTTTACTTTATATAAATACATGTGTTTTACTTAATCCAACAACCCTGTGAGGCAGGTGTCCCCATTTTACAGACAAAGAAGCAAACCTGAAGAGGTGAAGTGGCTTGATCATAAGTGTGCAAAACCAGTAAGATAAAAGAGTTATCATGCTAGTTTTCCCTTCCTTCCTTTCCTTCCTTCCCTCCCTCCTTCCTCTTTCTTTTCCTTCCTTCCTTTTTTCTGTTTCTTTTTCTTTCTTCCTTCCTTCCCTCCTTCCCTTCTTTCTTTTTCTTCCACCCTCCCTCTCTCCCCTTCCTTCCTTTCTTTCTTCCTTTCTTCCTTCCTTCCTTCCTTCCTTCCTTCCTTCCTTCCTTCCTTCCTTCCTTCCTTCCTTCCTTCCTTCCTTCCTTTCTTTCTTTCTTTCTTTCTTTCTTTCTTTCTTTCTTTCTTTCTTTCTTTCTTTCTTTCTTTCTTTCTTTCTTTCTCTCTTTCTTTCTTTCTCTCTTTCTCTCTCTCTCTCTCTCCTTTCTCTCTCTCTCTCTCTCTCTCTCTCTCTCTCTCTCTCTCTCTCTCTCTCTCTCTCTCTCTCCTTTCTCTTCTTTCCTCTTTTTTGTTCTTTGAGACATGGCTTCTCTATGTACCCTAGGCTGGCCTCAAACTCTCGATAGTCCTCATGGCTCAGCCTTCTAAGTACTAGAATTACAGGTGTGCACCACGATGCCTGGCATCATGCTAATTTTCTGATTCAACATTTACTGCCCTTTATTGTCCTCATAGGACATTGGTAGAGTTTCTTACTCCAGGCTTCATACTACTAAATGATATGTGCAAAAGGAGGCACCAAACAGGAAGTAGTCTACTGGCTTAGCAGCAGGCCATTCACTGGAAAAACAAGATGGGGAAGAGCCTAGGGGAGGCCCACCTTCCTAATGAATCACTTATGATCAAGAGAAAAACCTAGAACCAGGTGGGGATGGATTTGCTATTGAAGCCCAGACATGAATAAAAGTCTTCCTTCTAATGTGTTGTGTAGAACTTGGAAGAAACATGGACTTTTGGGAAAGAACCCTTTGGGTGTGATTCTGGCTTGAAATTTTACACTCAATTTTCATTGTGTGTTCTAGTACTGCTGTTGCCCATCCTTTCTCCCAAGTTTCATCTGTCCCACTTGGCTTCAGTGGTACCTTTTCCAGGTCTTAGTACTTTTTCTTCTTTGACCTTATGCTCTGTGTGTTATGTCAGCTGCCATTCTGAATTCCCTTTCCTTCTGGCTTTTACGGCCTCTAGGCCATCTGTACTCAGTGGTTTTTTTTTGTTTTTCTTCATTTTTGTGTTTTGAGAGAGGGGAGGTCTGGAAAATTTGCCACCCTGGTCAGAGGCTTCTCTAGAATTGAGCTCTCCCTGTCTTTCAGGGTTCTCATGTCCTGTCTCCTAAGTGTCCTATATCCAACTTCGGCTGCTTCTTTCTTCCCTTTTCTTGGGCCCATCACTGGTAACTTCACTTTAGGGCTTGTCTCATCCTTTTTATCACTGTACTTTTTTTTTTTAATTGTCTTTTGAGACAAGGTCTCACTGATCTTTAGTCCAGGCTGGCCTTGGATGACTCACTGCAGGCTATAAACTCATGGTGATCTTCCTGCTTCAGCCTCCTGAGTGCTGGGATTAGAGGTATATACCACTATACCTGACATATATATCAGTGTCTTTTCATCATTCAATCGCTTGTTTTTGCAAAGTCCTTC
>PVIC010034246.1:0-19694 GCA_004025085.1 Thryonomys swinderianus
GAAGGAAGGAAGGAAGGAAGGAAGGAAGGAAAGAAAGAAAGGTAGCTAAACATATTGTAGGCAGATAGATAGGACTGGCCCTTGAAAAGACTTGCAAAAAAGACAACCAACCCTTCCAAAGGTCAACACTGTCAATGAAAAACTACACTCCCAGATAGCAGAGACTGACAGGCCTCATTTTCCCAGGATGGAGGGTCAAGATCCAGATCTACCCCCTCCCTAGAAATGCAGGAATCACAAGTTCCCAGGGGTAGAGGGCCAGGATTTTGCCCCCCTAGAAATGTTTTCTGACCAAAAAACAAACAAACAAACAAAACAAAACAAAAATAAAACAAAGGGCCGGAGGGTTAGCTCAGTGGTTCTGGCGCCTGCCTCTCAAGCGCAAGGCCCTGAGTTCGATCCCCAATAACCACATACAACGCTGGGTGTGGTGACTCACACCCACCAGCAATCAATACCACATACCACAGTGCCGGGCATGGTGGCCCACACCTGTGATCCCAGGACTCGGGAGGCAGAGACAGGAGGATTGCTGAGTTCTAAGCTTGCCTGGGCTACATAGTGAGCTCAGAGCCAGCCTGATCTACAAAGCAAGACCCTATCTCAAAAAAAAATTAAATTAAATTTTAAAAATAAAACAAAGGAAACTATACACTTGCTATGTGATTTGGTTCCTCATTGGACCCCATTTGATCAGTATTCCTTAAGCAACTGTACTTGTTGGAATCCTATTAACTATAGCTTGTCCATTTTTTTTAAAAATCTTATTGGAAGCCCCCACTGTGAGCCTACCTCACTTCATCATTTGCTCCATAAAAGTCCTCTAAAAAGTGAGATGGGTGGGTTACCCACATTTCCAGCTTCCCCCTTCTGCCTCTCTTAGGCAGAAGGTTTCTTTCTCTATAAAATTTTCCTATTTAAACCTCTGTCATTCCTAAAATTCACTCTTTGATTTTTAGAGAACACAAACTCATGTTGCTGGTTGGGAGCTAAGCCTTGCTTCCCTGTGTCAATGTGACTGAGGAAAGCTAAAACAAATCCCCAGATGAAAGTTCCCAAGGCACAAAATAATGCCCCTTATGTATGTTTGAAGAGGGTTTATAACAGTAGGTATATGCTGAGACTTAAAAACATGCTTTCACAGTTTTTCTAGTATCTCATATTTTTCATCACAAATAAATGTACGTTTGCAGTACATACCAATTATATTTACCGTGAAGAGTTGCTTCATACACATACCAAATGTTGACTACTTTTTGTCTCCGCCACTTCCCTCCCTCTTGGCTCATTTTGTCTCCTGGTCTCCTTCCTATTTACAAATTTCTACCTTCCTTTTTTTCTCTTTTTTTTTCCTCTTTTCCTCTCCTCTGTCTCCTCCCATCTTTTTTTCCCTTTCCCAACTGAGAAAGAACTCCCTACTTCCTATTATGTATCATATATTTTGTTCTTTGTGTATAGATCCAGGCTCTATGCCACAAAATAACAATAGCAAGGTAGCCTACTGTGTGAAACTGTAACGAGTTTGAACCCAGTCTCCACGGCTCAGACCAGGCTGTGGAGAAAGAGTTTTTCCGTCCTCGCCTGTGGCCAGCGCAAAACTGACATCCCTGTGGAAAACAGCACGATTGTGTTAAGTGTTGTAATGAACTTTGTTCCCTGGAAAAAAAAAATATCTACAAAGTGTAATTCAAGTGAAAAAAAGAAACAGAATTTATAGTTGAATCTTTCCAAACAATCTACACTTTTGAAAACTATGTAGGTATATTATTTACTTGATATACAGTGTAGTGTTGTACATATCTAATAGATATGCTCTGCATTTATTTATATGTCCATATGTAGCAAAAGTTCATGTAGGAAAATTAAAATATTACCAGAATTCTTCTTCCTTAGTAAGGGGAACCTAAGTGCCTACTTTTGGTTTTGTTTCGAGTATTTAGTGTTTTCCAAATTCTGTTCATTGGATCTGTGTTAACTTACCATGTAAAAATTATTCTTCTGGAGGCAGGAAAGGAAGAGAACAGACAAGAGCCTTTTAAAAAACATTCCCAATGCATCACATGCCAAAGTCAAAGGTCCCCAGGCTCCCACAAGGGACAGCGCGGCCACTCTGAGAAGCGTGGGCATGTCTGCCCCCTACTGTCCATTTCTATTACTACTGTGTGCGGCGAGGCTGGGCCTTTTGTTCCTTACCAGGAATCTAGTAATTTGCTGGTAAAGTTACAAAATCCTGCGCTACCTCCAAGACACTGAGATCTTCAGACTATACTCTGAGGCACAAGGCCAGAATTAAGAAATATATTAATCATAGTTAGTGTAATAAATCCAAAAAACTGGAACACCACCGAACACAAAACGCAAGTAAACTGTTTAAGTGTTTTTTTTTTTTTTTAAATATTGCTTGCAAGATGTGGTGGCACATGCCTGAAATCTCAGCACTCAGGAGGTTGAGGCAGGAGGATCACTGTAAATTGAAAACCAGCCTGGGCTTCATACTGAATTCAAGGTCATCCTGTACTATATAGCCAGACCCTGCATGAAAAAAAAAAAAACAAATATATTACTCAGTATATAGTATAATATATACTAAAAATATACAGTATATATATATATATATATATTTAAACAGTATATGGTAAAAGCATATTAATATATTCCAATATATCATAATATATTAGAATATTAAGGATTTTAGTATATGTACTTTTACATATAAGTTTGTATATCTGTATATGTGGTTTGTACACTTCATGTGCATAACATACAACCTAGTGTATACATCCCACGTATGTAGTCCATATAGCTTACATATTACGTATGTGCATCTACTTTTACAGAAAGCACTGCATTTACCACATTTCTGAAAAATAAAACTAATCTGTGACTAATGTCTTCATTTTGCTCAGTAAAACTTTTGCTCATTTTGAAGTTAGAGTTTGTTTTAAAAGTTGACACTTTTATCATAGTATTTATTTCAGCATTTCTTCAGAGCCAGGCTTGACGTAGTGAACTCCTCAGATCTTCAGTCTCACAAGCAATTTATTTACAGTCCATAAAAGACTTGGAGCCAAATTCCTTTCTTAGATACACCCAGGACACTTTCTATTGAACTCAGTTATAAGTGTTTTTTAGAAGGAAACCACTGGCAACGTGATAAATGCAGATTTGCCTCACCTGTAACCAAATTAAAACAGCTGCAAATGCAGTGCTGGGTTAGGAAATGAGCAAGACTGGAACTTTCAGGAATCGAGGGGGAATCTGTCTGAGAGCAAACCCACCCTTCCCCCACCTTCTTGGTGCTGGATGTGGCCCATGGCACGTGTCCACCGGCCATCACTGTTTCCATGACTTCATCATTGTCTTCTGAAGTTGAATCTGTCACATATTAACACTATTCCAGGCTGTTTTTATCCTACAGTCTTAAACCTAGGATAATTATCTAAAAAAATCAGTTCATACTTCTAATATCTGGCTCAGAAGCATGTTAGATAAGGACCCACTAGACTGACCAGAAATATGTTACTTCTGCCTGGTTAGTCCCAGCACTGACCTTCAGAAAGTCCTTGCAAAGTACCACCTGAATTCACGTGACTGTTACACATTTCACCTGAGAAGCAAGGGTGCCAACTAGAGAGGCGAACACCAGCCTGCAACCTTCCATGCGTGTGTGGAGCCCTGAGGCCAGATGGCCTGGGAGGCTGTGCTTGCCATGGCCTGGCGCTATCTGTGGCTGTGGTGCTGTGAGCATCCAGTGGCGGTAACTATGGGAGAGACTGATGTGATGCAGCCTGATGCCAGGAGCTTCTTGGTGGTGCTGAGCTGGGCGACCCACCTGCATCTTGGCTTCCTCTCTCTCCTGTTTCCTTGTGGAAGTGTCAGTCTCCCTGGCTTTTAATCAGGAGAGTCGCAAGCACTTCCCTCAACTGCACCTCTATAGAGTGGTCTTCACAATAAGCTTCTAATCTAAAAATAAGTAATGTCTTTGTGTAATGCATTTTCCTTACAATTAACTCCTAACATGGCTCCTTTTGATGGTAGAGGAGATTTAAAAGAGTTAAGTTGATACTTTCTTAATAAGAATGAGCTTTCAGACACAAAATTGGCTTGCTTCTGGCTGAGTGAGGTTCACTTTATTTGGACAAGAGCTTTAGTGAGGAGGCTGCTTTGGTGACCTCTCCTCTCTAGTCGGCACCCTTGCTTCTCAGGTGAAATGTGTAACAGTCACGTGAATTCAGGTGGTACTCTGCAAGGACTTTCTGAAGGTCAGTGCTGGGACTAACCAGGCAGAAGGGCCCTGTGCGGATCCCACCATCCACAGGAGCCCTGGGCCGGGGTCTCCTGCTGGCCATGATGGTCCACTGTACAACAAGGCAACCATGCTGACAGTGACCTGGCTCAGGAGCTGGCTGGGTGCGTCAGGGTGGGGGGAGGGTCTGAGTGGGCCCAGTACCATCTCCTACTTGCATGGGGGCAACTATGGGAAGCCAGTACCACACTGGAGACAGCAAAGTCCCTCCTCAGAACATGACAGAGCTCCCCAAGCCCAGACTCCCCACCCCTGCCCCAGTATGGGCATCACTGGGCTACTAAACATGGCTAAAACTTGGTTCCACATGGTCAGGAGAGAATAAATACCTCTGCTTCTCCCTTCACTTCTGCAACTTTGGCCAGTTTCCATCAAAGGCAGAAAGCCCAAGAGGACAAAGCAGTGGACCACAAATCAAAGAGAAAAGGGTGGAGAATGAACCTGGGGCTATGAAATGGTGGGCGGGTGACACCCATAATACATGCTACACAGCTCTTTATGGCTGTCAGTGAAGGAAAGAGACAACCTGACACGTTGAAGCTTTAGTGAGAGCATTCTGTATCCTCCTCTCTTCCGTGCCCTTCCTTTCCTGCCCCCCCCCCCCGCTCCCAGCCTCTCCCTCTCTCCCTTCCTGCTCTAGCCCTTTCTTATTTGGCGTCTCTCTCCAGCCTGCTGGCCTCAAAAACGGGATGTGGTCTGCTCCCCGCCCTGCCTGCTGTCTCCACAGCCCACTCCCTTCCCCACCCGATGTTCAACATACTTTGGCACCTTGGACTCCAGCGCAGGGAGTGAGCTGTCAGGACGAAAGCCTGGAAAGCAGCCGGGTGGGGAGGACCCTGTGCTCTGAGCCCGGCTGCTTCTCCTTCATCACCCTCCCTTCCACCTGTCCTCAGTTTCTCTCCAGTGTCTGCACTTCCAAAGGGATATGCGTTGTCCATACCCCTTTCTTTTGTTTGTTTCTTTATTTATTTGTTTGTTTGTTTTAAGAAAGGGTCTCGCTTTGTAGTTCAGGCTGGCCCTCAGCTCACTATGTAGCCCAGGCAAGCCTCAAACTCAGCAGTCCTCCTGCCTCTGCTTCCTGAGTGCTGGGATTACAGGTGTGAGCCACCACGCCCCACACTGGGGTATGTGGCATTGACTGCTGGTGGGCATGAGTCACCACGCCCACCACTGTATGTGGTTACTGGGGATGGAACTCAGGGCCTTGCACTTGTGAGGCAGGCGCTGGAAACACTGGGCTAAATATCCAGCCCTATTTCTTTGTTTTTATAATCGCCATGGTATTTTGTAAACACCTACCCAAAAGTGTGCTAGTCTTAAAATAACACACGCTAAACGGTACCAAGTCTGTCAGTATATCTTCATTCTGTTTTCATAGCAATAGTTTCTTACTTTGCCACAGATAGTTTTTAATAATTAAAAACTTCAAAATGTTATTTCCAAGCAGGCTTTCCTAAGGAAAGGCTAAAGAAGCACTTGCCAGCTTGTACACTATCTTTCGATGTAGGGTCAGCACGAATGAGCTTGTGTAGCTACAGCTGGACTAACTGTCTAGACCGGTTCGCACTGGTCCTCTCCTACCTCCACCCCCTTCGCGTCTGCTTCGCCATCCTTGTCCGGTGACTGCGCTCCTTAGAAATAAGTTCCCAGACTCGTCCAGGGGTGTGAGCAGGACTCTCTAGGGTTCCTCAGCTGTCAGGAGAAAGGATAACTTCTCCATCCCGTTTCCTTTCAGGCAACCAGGTAAATCACGGTGGGTGCAGGGGGCGCGTGAGCCCACGAGTGAGCGGGTGGCAGCATCTGACCAGGCGGGCCTTGGGCTACGAGGCTCCCAGGCTCAGCACACGCGTGCTGAGCTGTCACCAGGGGCACTGCCACCCAGAGACTGGCGGTGTTCTCTCAGCGCCCACCTGGGATCCCAGGGCAATGGCCCAGTGAGTGTAGCTGGCACTGACGGGCCGCCAGTTGTCCACACTGCTTGGAGTCCAGCTCATTGAGCTCCCCAGCTCCACAGATCCCCGGTGACACCCACCTGTGGCTCAGGACACTGCTGAGAGCAGCTCCGGCCTGACCCAGGCTCTTCAGTTTCCTTGCTGATTTGTGTAAATGCTCTGTTAAGGAATCTGTCTCAGGAACAGATCTATCTCTATTTAGAATTACTTACCATCTGTCTTGGTGTCTTCTATAAAGAGACCAATATCCTGCCTATTAACCTATTTTATTTGTTGTTGTTTTTGTTGGTTTTATTTTGTTTTTTGAGACAGGGTCTCAGTTTATAGTTCAGAATGGCCCTGAGCTCACCATGTAGCCCATGCAAGCCTCGAACTCAGCAAGCCTCCTGCCTCTGCCTCTGAGTGCTGGGATGACAGGTGTGAGCCACCACGCCCGGCTTTGTGGTGTGTGGTACTGACTGCTGCTAGTGGGTGAGTTACCATGCCCAGTATTGTTGTGTGTGGTTGCTGGGACCGAACCAGGGACCTTGAGTTTGCCAGGCAGACACTGGAACCGCTGAGCTAAATCCCTGGCCCTGTTAACCTATTTTAGTCAGGGCTTTTTTTAGCCTTTTAAGAGTGATGGGAAGATGTGAACATTCTCCAAAGGAAAACTGGATGGTTAACAGGAGACTCTCCAAGCCTTTCCAAACAAGATATCCTTAAAAATAAAGTTGAAGGATGGGCCGGAGGATTAGCTCAGTGGTTCTGGCACTTGCCTCTCAAGCGCAAGGTCCTGAGTTCAATCCCTGGTAACCACATACAATGCTGGGTGTGGAGACTCACGCCCACCAGCAATCAATACCACATACCACAGTGCACATACCACACTTGGGAGGCAGAGACAGGAGGATTGATGAGTTCGAGGCTTGCCTGGACTATGTAGTGAGCTCAGAGCCAGCCTGAACTACAAAAGCGAGATGCTGTCTCAAAAAAAATAAATAAATAAATAAACCAAAAAAATAAAAAATAAAAATAAAAAGTTGAAGGAAGAGTTCACTCACTAGGCTGAAATTACAGATTGGCTTTTTAAAAAAACAACTACAGGGGGAAAATCCCATCAAGTGTTTAATGGGAACATTTTTGTGTGTGTGGGTTTCCACTCTGTGCATAATAATTAAAGAATAACACAAGAATAAGAAACCGGAGAGTGATACCATTCCAATTGTTGATTTATTATGTGGCCTTAAATAAAATCCTTATGTTCTTTATTCTTTAATTTCCCCCATACATAAAATGAGAAGAAAAAATATCTGAGTGTGGTTAGAAGGATAAAGGAAGGACATGTGGAAGTACAAAAAGAACTGCCTAAATGGGTAAAATCTCATTATGATTAAAGCTAAATCTCTTGCTGAAATCTCACCACCACTGAATAAATAAATGGGAATTAACACTCACTCGCTCATTTCACTCAATGGAGACTTTTCCAGTGAACAGTTGTGTAGTGTAGGCCACTACAGCCTTGGTTGCAAAGTTCAGATCACCTGAAACATAAACAATGAGCACTCTCACTGCCCCTGTAGGAGATAATTTCTCGGTCCAGATATATCAGTTTCTAGCTGTAAGTGATAAAGCCTGTTTTTCTATTTCATGGATTTCTTTTTTGTCCCATACTTTTTTTTTTAGTTTAGATAAAAAACACCTTGAAAGTCACCTTTTTAAAAATATACGCTTCAGTGGCTTTTTAGTACCTTTGTAAAGTTCTGCATTTATAGCCACCATGATTCCCAAATATGTCCCCAGCACAAGAAGAAATCCCACATTCACTTGTAGTAACATGCCTGTACTCACTCCCCTCTGCCCTAGGAAACACCATCTGGTTTCTGTTTATGGACTTACCTTTTCTAAATATTTCATATTCATGTTTCTGGCTTCTTTGTCTTCACATGTTTCTTAAATTTCATTCATTCATATTTTACTATGGATGAAGCACCATGTGTTTATGAATGGATGATATTCCATGATAGGGCTGTATGATGTTTTGTTTAAACATTCATTCATTCACTCGTGGACTGTGGTTGTCTGTATCTCAGTCATTACCAACCTATGTAGCTCAGAGCTTTTCTGTACACATTTTTGTTGGGACTTGTGTTTTCATTTCTCTTGGGTAAATATCCAGGAGGAGCATGGATACCACGACCAGGCTCACACCATGCCACACGACGACTTTATGTATAATCACTTCATGACTGTCTGCCTGTGTTTCAAAGTAGCAGCACCACTATGTTGCCATCACTGAGGGTAGCTCCAATTTCTTCCTGTACTCAAAAATATTTGTTATTTTAGGATTTTTATTATAGCCATCTTAAGGATTATAAAGTAGTATCTCTGAAACTTTGATAAAATTATTCCAATGGTCAGTGACATCAACAGGTTTTATCGTGCTTGTGAGCCATTTGTGTATCTTTCTTAAAACATGTTTATCTCCCTCAGGTAAAAAAGCAAAAATGGAAACAAGACTTAGTATGTTGAATGGAGAGAAAGTGAATGAGAAAAATAAGGATCAAGATGTATCACGTATAGGTACAAATCCTCAATGATTAATGTGATCATGATGTACTCCTAAAGTGCAGCCAATAAACTTAACTAAAAACACACTTATTTAAATCCTTCATCCTTCTTTGGTTATTTTTTATTGTGAAGTGTTTATTGTACATCCTGAATAAAATTTTTCTGACACAATTTATTCAAATATCTTCTCACACACTACAACTATCTTTCCACTGTCTTGATGGTACCTTGTTGCACATTTTTTTAAATTTTGTTAAAGTTCATTTAATGATTGTTTTGGTTGTTGTCTTTACTTTCAGTCCTATGGGCTTTAAGAACAGTACCTTCTAAAGTGAAGATTTATGCCTTTCTTCTAAGAATTTTTATCTTTTTAACTTAGGCATTTTGCATTAATTTTTGCATGCAAGAATCCACCTCAGTTATTCTACACATAAATGTCCCCTGTATCACCCCCATTGGTAGGGAAGACTCTTCTGCCTCCTGCATCACCCTGGAACCTGCACAGGAGTGACACTCTGTCCTGTCTGAGCCTCAGTCATGTGTTACCTTTAGTCTGGTGCCTTGAACTCAGGATTACAGCAGCTTTGAAAGTGAGTGAAGTGGAGGGTGCTCCACTCTTTTCAGGACTGTTCTGGATAATGTCAACTCCTCGCATTTCCTTAAGAATTTTTGGGATCAGTTTAACAATTGCTGCAGTAAGAACCTAGCCAGATAGATAGTGCCAAGGATAATATTAAAGACAAAGAACAATTTAGTAGTAATAGAGCATGTTCCCAAGATGAAGTCTTCTAGGCCACAAACACAAGGTACATAAGAGGGAACTGAAAAATACAATGAAAGTATGACTTTTAAAATTTTTTTGCAGTAAAAACACATTGTCATTAATCACCACTATTCCTTCCACCTCCCAAACAGTTCAAGAGAAGTGACAAGAGAAGAGCGATGTAAACAGCAGACATACAAAAGATTTCTGCACCTTCACCCTCAGCCCCTCTCGCTCGGTCACAGCTGAGGGCTGAGGGCTCTTCCTCAAAGTCAAGATGATCATGAAAGGTAAATATTTTGAATTAATTTGGGCATGAAGAGAGCGACAAGAGTACAACTGAAGACAATAAAGGAGGACATCTTGCCACTTGCTTAGAAAGTGTAATAAGTGCGCTAGAAGCAAAGGGAATTATTTAGAGGGCACTTAATGGCTATGTGTATTTTACTGGAATAATTGCTCTTAAAAATAAAAATACATCATGTTTTTTTAATCACAACTCATCTTTATATCCTCTTTTTGTGCTTTTAAATGACATTTTAGTTTGAATGCCTACATCTTGTGTTTCTTCTGTATTATTGAAGATTTTATTATTTTTAAGTAAATGAAAATGAAATTTGTTTATAAATATTATCTATAAATATTGACATTGTTTGTAAATAGAATTACTGTATATAGATTGACCTTGTATCCTGTAAGTTTACTAAATTTATTTGCTGCATTAGTATTACTATGGCTCTTTAATATTTTTCTCCAGCGAAGAGCATGTCATCTGGAAAGTGGCAGATTTCTGGATGCTTATATATTTACTTTGAGTCATTTTCCTAGGTATAATTTTCTTTACAATGTCAAATAAGTGTATTTCCAGGAGATGTCTTTGCCTATTTGTTTGATACTAAAAAGAAAATCTTGTACCATGGACTCTAAACCTAACTGAGGGCTTCAATAGAGGCCAGAGGCACAGTTTACACCTAATGTTCTCAGTATCCTAGTCATGAGCAGATGTTGGGCATTGTCTTTTTTATGTTTTGTGGACATCTACTGAGGTGACAGTGTACTTTTTGTTTATTATGTTAACATGATGCATTATATAGGTGGATATTCACATAGCAATCTCTCCTTGAATTCATGGCAAAATCTCACTTGATTATAACAAAAATCAATTTCATATTTTGATATTTTAATTTGCTAAATTTTGTTGAAGATTTTGTGAGTATGCTCATAACAGATACTGATCTGTGAATCTTTCCATGGATTTTTACTTGTGTAGTCTTGGTATCAGGGAAATATTGGCCTCATAGAGTGACTTGGGAAATTGATCCTCTTATTTCCTTGGAAAAGTCCATGAAGATATGTTGTTAATTCTGAAAATGTTGAATTTAAGTCACCAAGGAGGATACTGAAGTATGAGATTTTCTTTTTGAAATTATTAAAATTGCAACTTCAATCATTACATGCGTCATATCTGCTATAATTTCCTTTTGTTTAAAAATATTTTATATAACTTCCTATTAGTATGTATTTGCAGAACACATGTTGTTTGCATTCCTTGTGGGGAGTCAGTAAATGTACACAACATATCTTAATTATTCTTATTTATCACCTTCTCCTTCCTTCCCCCACTCTATCCATCTCTTCTCTCCTTCCCAATGGAGAAAGAACCACTACTTCCAGTAGAACTCCCTACTTCCAGTCATGGATCTTTTGTTTTGCCCTTGATTAAAATTTGGGGTTCTCATATAAGAGAAAATATATGATATTTAAATTTGTGTGCTTAATTCTTTTCACTTAACATTATGGTCCCAAAGTACATTTGTTTCCTACAGATTACTCAAGTGAATCCCTTTTATGGTAGAGCAGGGCTCCATTGTGTGCATCATATTTTCGTTATTCATTTATCTGAAGATGACATATAGGCTGCTTGCAAGACTTACAGATTGTGCTGCTAAAAACATAGATGTGCGTGTATGCCAGTGATATGTTGTCTTTAACACTTTGGGAAAGATAACTAGAAGGGAAACAGTTGGAATAGACTAGAATTTCTAGTTTTTGACTTCTAGGGACTTTCTATACAGACTTCCATAGTGGTTGTACTAGTTAACATCCCCACCAACAACGTGAAAGGCTTCTTTCCCCCACAGCCTCATCAGAAATTAGTATTGCATTTTCCTTGATGATGGTCATTCTTTCTTGGATAAAATGAAATCTCAGGGTTATTTTAATTTGTGTTTCTGTAGTGGCTAGCAATTGTTTTTGTTATTAGGTGTTGCTTATGGACCTTTTTATTTCTAAAAAGTATGTAGTTAGAGTGACTCTTTTACTTTGTGTAGTAATATTCTGAACCTCCCTTCCTCCCTCCCTGTCTCTCATTTCTGTGTCTCTTTCTTTGTTTTAACTGAATTTCTTAGTTCAGACTGTTACAACACAATATCATATACTGGTTGAGACTAATCTATAGCAAATATTTATTTTTACCCTCATGTTTCTGAGGTACAAAGCAAAGATGCACACGTCTGGTTCTGGGAAGCCCTCTATGCTGAAGAAGATTGTCTTTTTCCTTTATCTCTACATGATGAAAGAAAGGAGTAAGAATTCTCTGGGGTCCTTTTCATAAAACCATTAACCCCACTCATACGGACTCCACACCTTTGACATAGCTACTGGGTATCCCATTTCCTACTACCTTCATATTGTTGACCAGGTCTTGAAAATGTTAATTAGAGAAGGACAAAAACATTCAATTTGTTGTAGTCAATCTAGCTAAAGATCTCACAATTTCATTAATATCATCAAAAAATACTCACTTATTTTGGGGGGATTTGGCATGCTACTTTATATTATCTATTTAATTTAGCTCTACTGTACTCTTTAATATTTTTTCTATTTCTTAGTTTTTGTGTAGTTTGATCGTTTTTGTTAGGATGTAATAATAGGTTACTGATTCATTATCAGTCTCCTTGTAATAGCCACTTAGAAGAGTTCCTCTAAGCACAGCAAGACATTGGTTCTGTTTTTGAATTCATTTACTTCAGAGTATTAGTCTTCTTTATAACTTCTTCTCTGAACTTTTACTTATTTAGAAAAGTCTTATTTAATTCTCCATGTTTGTGAATTTCTAATTACAACTCATTGTGGTGAAATATCATAAATTAGGTAATTTCAGTACTTTACTTGAAATATTTTCTTTTATGACTTCTGTTATAGTCTGCTCTGGAGAATGATGCATATATAATTTAAATGAATATCTCACTGTTGTTGAATAGAGAGTTCTATAAATTGAATTGGTTTTAAATGTCTTCCAAGTCTTCTGTCTCCTTGTTAAATGGCTCTTTGTTCTCCTACTGAGTTGTGGCATTGCAGTCTTCTTAAAACGTTTTTCAGTATTATTGTGCTTGACAATAGTATGACCACTTTACCCTTCTTTTGATTATTAATTGTATAGTTTATCATTTTCCATTTTTTCAACTAATTTGTGTTTTTTCATGTAAATTATATCATAGTTAGCACTGAATCATAGTTTAAACTGCCTTTAATTTCTAATTTTTTAAGTGGGGTGTTTATTTACATTTAAAGTCATTGATATACTATAGGAGCTACATTTACCATTTTGCTACTTGTTTTCTGAGTCTCTTACCTCTTATGTTTATATTTTCCCTATTTATCCATTGTGTCTATTTGCCTCTTCCTCTCTTTTCTTCTCGGCTTTCTTTTCTTTAATTTTTCTCCTGGGACTTGAACCTAGGGACTAGCACATAGTAAGCAAGTGCTCTACAAATTAAGTGTATCTCTAGCCTTTATTTTTGCTTTAAAACAGGATCTCCCCCTAAATTGATCAAGCTGTCCAAAGTTCTGAACTCTTTGTCTCTCTTTTAAAAGTAACTGGGCTTGCAAGGGTATGCCATTATCCTCAGCAGTGTCTTCTGAATTAAATAGTTTCTTGGGTGTATCATGTATATTTCCTTGTCATTTTCTTACTTTTTCTATTTTTGAAATATTTTCTTAGTAGTTTCTCTCAAGTTCACAATTAATATTACTTATAATAAAGTATTTGCATTAATTAATTTATAATATTACTTATAAACTAGGATCTGCATTAATTTCAGTGGTATATAAAATGTTACTATTCTGCAGCTATGTCAGTCTCCTATATTTTGAAGTTTTATTCTCAAATTACATCTTGGTACAAGACTACTTAAGACTGATTTATAATTACTGTTTTATGTAGTTGTTTTAAAACTCAGAGAAAAAATAGTTAAAAAGAAATATTAATTAACACTGCTATTTATATGTACCTATATAATTACATTCATAATTGTTCTTCATCCATGTGGGTCAGAGTTACTCACTAGTGTCTAAAACAGCTTCTGTTGGTTGATGTCTTTCTTCTTTCTTTGGCTTTCACAGACTTGATTATGATGATTCCACGTGCACACATCTGAGTTTATCCAACTTAAAACTGACTAAACTTATTGAATGTAGAGATTAGTTGTTCATTGAGTTTTCTACATTATTGGCCATTGTATATGCAAATGTTCTTTCTGTTACTTTTTCTATTTCTCTCTTCTACTTCTTGGAAGCCTATTACCCATATACAGTAATACTTATTGTTATCCAATAAGTTCATGTGGCCACTTCTAGCTTTCTTCATTTTTTTCCTGGTAATTATCCTGGATAATATGAATGAATTTATCTTATAGTTCATTAAGTCCTTTTTTCTGCTTCCTCAAAGCTCCCTTTTACATTCTCTAGTTTCTCAGTTTAGTTAACATGCTTCCTACCTACAGAATTCCTTATTTTTTAAAATAGAATTTCTGTTTTTCATAAATACTTTATGCTCATTGAAACATTATTCTAATTAAACTTCTTTATCTTTAGTTGTTAGAACATTATATTAGCTTTCTATGCGCATTAGCTTTCTACACCAGCTCAAACTCGATGGCTTTAAACAATAGAAATTTGTTCTGTCACAGCTCAAGTAGCTAGAAGTCCTAAAATCAAAGTACCACAAGGCAATGCTCCTTCTGCAGACCTAGAGTAGAATCTATTGCTTGTCATTCTTATAATTCCTGTGGCTGTCGGAAAATCTTGCTGATTCTTAAACTGCAGCCACCTTACTTCGTCTTGACTCTGTCCCCACATAGTTATCTGTGTGGGTGTCTCTGTCCAATTTCTGCTGTTCTAATAAGGAACCACTCTTGCAAGATTCAGGCCTACCTTTGCGCATGAATGACATCATTTTACCTAACTCTATAGGCAAAAACTTTATTTTCAAATAAATTTTTAAATTTCTAAATGGACATCAAGCTTTCATCCAGAAAGTCTTATTTAGGATATGTGAATTAAAGCATCTGGCTATTATATATAACCTCTGGTCTTCTCTAGAAAATGTCTTCCATTGTTTTTGTTTTTATTTTTTATTTCTTTGTATAGGTCATGCTTTCTGTGTCTTTACCTGCCTAGGATTTTTTTGTTTGAAATAGGAATTTAAATCATAGACTGTATCAACACTAGAAATCAGATTCTCCTCCTTTCCTGATGTTTACTGCTGTGCCTGTTCATTAATGAATCTCTGAACAAATTCTGAAAGTCTACATTCTTTGTGTTGTGTGGCCTTGAGTCCCTGATTAGTTAGCTTAGTGGTCAGCTAATGCTTTCAGAGAGATTCCCGCAACTGTCTGAAACAGTAAGTCCCCTTTCTGGTGTCTGGTGTCTGTGTTCAAGTGCATCCTCAAGACGCAGATGATGCAGTGATTCTGCCTTATCCCACGCTTTCTGCTGGCCGGGAGACTCGAGGTCCTCTATGGGTGAGAGAAAATGATCTTCTCCAGTCTTTTCTGAGCATGCGCATAGCTCTATGCAGGCATGGGACGTTCAACATTCTCACTCATTTTCCAAACATTCCGTGACCCACCCCCCCTACCCCACCCCCACCCTGAATGAGTCCTGAGTCGGGACAAATAGACAAGCCTGCAGGTAAAGTCAAGTCTTCTGGGAAACAGGGGACATTTAACATATGGTTGACTCTGCGGAGCAGCACCCTGAAGGAGCACTCAGCTCTTCAGCCCCACTGTGGCTGCCCAGGGTGCTGGGTCTCCTCGAGGCTGTGTACTGTCTCCAGGGACGCCACAGGGGTGGGGCACAAGAGGATAGGAAAGAAGCACTTGAAACTTCATAGAACTTCTGTTCCGAGCAAGGCTAAGCTGTCTTTATGGATAAACACGCGCTGGATTGTTATAAGCTTTGGTTAATTTCCTGAGTTGTGAGAAAGCCAATTCTGCTAATTTTTGCCTCTGTTCTTGTTTTTGTAGAGCAGTCAGTTTTCTACGCTATCATTTCCCCTGGCTGTGTCTTTTCGGGTAGATAAATGATTTTGCATACTTCATGTTTATTAGAATCAAGAAAAACATTCAGTATTAAAATATATAATTAATTTGACTAAGCCCATCATTCAGGAAATATTTTTAAAACATAGCAGATTACATGTTCCACCGTGGAAAAGTTATATTCTTGGCAGTCATTGCTTTGGAATCTTTAGGTAATACATTTAAATGTGAGAGTTCAAATTTATATTTTGTTAGACTTTTATTATGATCAATCACAACAGACTGTATTACTCAATCTGTGGATTCAGATCCATTTAAAATGAAATCATAGGTATTATAAATTCCTATAGTTTACTTTTAGTTCATGATATATTTAAAAGTACAATCCCAAATGATACAGCAAAGAAAGCTCACAGAGAAAACAGAGCAGCATTGTTTTCTGTGACGTCAGAAGTAGTCCTCCCTGCCACTGTCACACATGTGTCATGTTCCACACATCAGTCTCTGGAGGAAATTAACGGATTAGACATTTTGCTAGCAAGTCAAGGAAGTGGTAAAGATTGTGCCTTAATTTATATAACTAGCAAAGGACACAGCCAGACATTAAAGGCAATTTATTCATTTCCTTCTTTCATACTAAGTAGTTTAAATAGTTTCTCCAGTTAAGGATAGATAGATAGATAGCATTTCTCTAGTTGCTTTTGCTTGGATAACAGCCAGAGTAAAAAATCTAATTTTTAATTGAATTCTTTATTGGTACATTTTATATACACATCACAATCACACTCAACGTTGGGGAATTTGTACCATTATATGACAAAAGTTAATTCTCATTTTTACCCATATCCCTACCCACCCACACCCCCACCCCTTATATACGTGCTATTTCTTTTTCTTTCTGAATCATATTTATTCTTTCCCTCATTATGTTCCCCCACCACATTCCATTTTTATTTCCTATTTTACAAAATCTATCATACATCCTAGAACTCATTTACATCTACAGGTTCTCATACCAGAGAAAAGATACAATATTTACATATCTGGGATCTATTTATTTCACTTATTAGTGTGTCCTCAAGGTGTATCCATTTGCACATAAGTGAACGAAATTTGTCATTCTTTATGGCAAAGAAATACTCCATTTTATTTTTTAAAAATCTTCTTTATCCAGTCTCCAATTGATGGTCATCTGGGTTGTTTCCAAGATTAGGCTATCACAGACTGAGCTGCTATCAACATCTGTGTACATATGTCTTTACAATATGATTCTTTGTTGGGAATAGCAAGGCCAAATGGGACCTCTAATCTCAGTTTTCTGAGGAATCTCCACAATGGTTGTACAAATCTACAATCCCACCAACAGTGGAGAAGGGTTCCCTTCTCTAGCTGGCTCTCACTCCACACCAGAGCTGCACTGAGATGGACTAGGTGAGTGTGTGCAGAGGAGTTCACTCACCAGGAACCTTGATTACAAAATCTTACTCTTAATGTAATGCATTATAATTTAATAATGAATGGACTATTATTGGAAAAACATGAATTATAAGTATGAGGGATTATGGACTAAAATTTGAAGGAAAGTAATGAACCAACGCACATTTCCATCAAAATAGAGAAAGTTTCTAATAAGCACATAAGCTGCTTATTGTGTTAATGTAGTTCTGTGAGCAATTTAAATAATGCTCAAAACCAAAAAAAAAAATTCTTGGAATATTCTCAGCATTTACATGTGTGACATACAACGTTTTCCAGAATCACTGCTTTCATCATCTCTAAAGTTTTACCTTTTGTAGGAATGCTGATTTGTAAACAAATTCTCCCATCAACGGATGTATCCATAAAATGTTCATTATTCTATAAAAATTATATTTGTTTTTAAAATAAATCCAAATATGCAGCAAATAATTTTATCACTTTCTCATGAACTAGTCATAATGCATATATATATAAAATCTATGTAATATATATATATATATATATATATATATATATATATATTAAGTGGGGAGAAAGAGTGTCATGAGGTGACTGTCCTGTTTTCTAAATGTACCATAAGAGCAAGCCATAGTTAGCATAAACAGGTAGAATTCTAACAGAACAAATCCCTGCCTTTTCTAGCCTAAAGGACCAAAGGACACAGATTTGAACAGTCCCCATTACCAGAACATCAGGCCGATGGTCCAAAGGGTAGATAGCCAGAGAGGGGAGCCAGATCCTGTGTGAAAAACTGGGGTGAGAAACTGGCCAACCTTGAACCATCCAGATTCAGGAGCTTCAAAACATGGAAATGAATTTGGAGGCACACCCAGAAGATACCATCTACTTCCAAAATGATGACCTGTTGGTGGTTAGACAACCATAATTCTATTTAGAATTATAACAGAATTCAAGCTCTAGGCCAGCAGTATACTTGGGGAATAATGCAAAAATAACACAGTAACTATACAAACTAGGAGTTAATCCACTAACAAGAGAAAAAACAATGGAAGCCAACCCAATGAAGAATGTACATTGAAACAAATAGATAAGTATTTTATTGTATTTTATTTTAATATGTTTATTAGTATACAGGAAAATTTGCTTTCAAGAATTAAAATATAGGAAACCTTATCAGAAAAACAGAAAGTTAAAGAATCATAAAGAATGATAAATTAGGGTCAGGGATTTAGCTCAGTGGTTCCAGAGTCTACCTTGTAAGCACAAGGTTCCAAATTCAATCCTCAGTAGCACACTCTACAATGCCAGGTGTGGTGACTCATGCCTGTAATCCCAGTAATCAGTACCACACACCACAATGCTGGGTGTGGTGGCTCACAACAATAGTCCTAGCACTCAGGAGGCAGGGGCAGGAGGATTGCTGTGAGTCTGAGGCTAGCCTGGGCTACATAGTGAGCTCAGGGCCAACCTGAACTACAAGGCAAGAAGACCCCATCTCAAAAAAAAGTAATAAATTATAGTAATTTATACTGAAATGGATGTACCTTGAGGACATACTCATAAGTGAAATATTTAGAACACAGATGTGTAAATACCATATCATTTCTCCGGTATGAGGAACTAAAGGTATAAATGAGTTCTAAAATGTATGATAGATATTGTGAAATAGGAAGAAAATGTTTAAAGGGAAAGGGAAAAGGGGGTGTAGGGGTAAGTAAAGAAGGAAAGAAAAAAGTTGCTGGTAAAAAAAATAAAAGGAAATAAAGCTTATGTTTATGGGGGATTGTAGGGAGGGCAGGAGAATGGGAAAAAATGAAAATTAAGCGGTGTCATGTGCAGGTACAAACCCTTGAATGTGATCATAGCGTATACTTAAAATATATCAATAAAATCAATTTAAAAGTAGATGTTTCCTAATCAGAGTTAACACAGAATGGAATTGACCAAGAAAGTATATTTGGAGACAGATCAATAGAACATTTACAATGTGAAGAAAACCAATAAAGAGATTGAAAAAAGTACGAACAGAATTTCATAGACCTGTGAAATAATGCTTGAATCACCAGCATCATATAGTTTGAGTATCACAGCAGGGCATAGAGATAGACATGCACACTATTTCAAAAGACAATTACTAAAATGTTTCAACTTGATGAAAGATGTAAATATGTAATTTTAAGAAACTTAGATAATTGCAACTATAGGCTTGAGCTGAAAAAGCACATCATTAATTGAAATACCTAAAACCAAAGAAAAATGTTTTTAAAGGTGAAGAAAAATGAGAAATTACTTATATACAAAAACAATCCACATATCTTATGATTTAGCAGAAATTTTGGTGGTGAAAGGCAGAGGAACAC